>JAUBWS010085920.1:1686-12034 GCA_032270445.1 Darlingtonia californica | reverse complement strand
GTTGTGAATAGGCATGGTTTTTTTACGAGGTATCAAATATTACCCAGAACTTTGAAATATTTTACTAAATCATGGTTTTATAAACATACCCAGAACGTTGTCTAACCACGTTTCTCTATGTGTTTTTTTAAGATTTTTCCTGATTGAAAATATATATCTTCTTTAAGTAATTGAACATAAAAGTTGATGGCCTTTCAAATTTCTTCTGCTCTCTATTATTTTGAATCCAGCTCGTCCCTTTGCTCAGCTTCACCATAATTTTTATTGAAGTAAAAAATGACATCACCATCACTTTCTTTTGATCGTAAGTGGTTTCTTCTCCATCTTCATCATCTTTCTTCGCGTCTTTCAAAGTAGACTTTTGATCTTTTTCAGCTGTTGTTGTTGGCTTCTTATCGTCCTCGTCGTTTCCAGTAACACCTTTTACGGAATTGTTTGTTGGTTTCTTGTCGCTCTCATGGTTCCTGGTCACCCATTTTATTGCATTTTTTTGTGGATTTAATTTATTCACCACCGTTTTCAGCATCCTCTAAAGATTTCACGTCTTCTATAGCTTTCTTTGCAATCACTACTTTAAGTTCTGGTGTCATGGAAAATTTTATATCTTCTGTTTCAATACCTTTCAGAAACTTCTTCGGTATGAAAGGTTCTTCTTGAACGACTTGATTCAAGTCACGCCACAGGTCTTCATAATCACGCTCCGTCTCACAACGGACCATTTTAAGCATCATGACCTTGAAATCCTTTGCTATATCTAAATGCACCTGTTTCCGTTCTTGGGGTCGCATGAAAGCATTAACAGCAGAAACAAGTGTAGTAAGACCTGCTAATGCAGATACGACAAACGATGGCACAGATGAAATCAACGATAAAAATGTGGTGATAGCTCCAAGAAGAGTTAACAAAAGAGTAAGAAAAATATGACTCCGGTCCCAATATTGTGCCACTTTCATATGACTTTTACTCTTGTTCTCTGTAACTTTTAAAAAATTGTCCCAATTACTTTCCATGCCTATGATGTTGTTTTTCGGGTTTTCACGATAATCTCTCTTCGATTAGTTGAAGTTTGTTAAGTGCACCTAAAACAACAAAACATTTGACACACAGATTTAATTAGCTCTATACTGACCTATCTATACTGACTTACTTTGGAATCCGGTAGAGCTGACACGCCTCAGGGGCGTACTGTGAAAAATAGAAGAAGAAAATAGGCGCCAAAAAAAAAATCATTACTTTTAAATCGTGCTATAAACTGTTACAATTCAAATTTTAGTGTTTAAAAAAAGGGAAGGGCACCTGGTTTCAAAAGGGGTGCACGTCAAACGTACCCATTGTCAAACAATATATGTATATATGGAAAGCTTATAAAATTTGCTATACTGAGGCTTAAGCTTTGCAACTTTAAAGTTTTGCTGCCAATACCTTGTTGCGTTTTACAGTTTTGGATTAATTTTGACCTAAAATTTCGAGAAATGAAATTTTTGAAAACATGAAACAAAAAACACCCCGGGGTATTTATCCGAGCCATGTGCCAAATTTCAGCCTCGTAGAACCAATATTGGCCTCGCTATCCTGCCCCAAACTTTTAGGACATATACACACACACATACAAACAGACATTTCAGATTCTAGCTCAATTGAAGTTGAGAATAACCGAATTATGCCAGATCTAGCCAGATTCGATAACGGCCGTTATCACGGTTTTTGGCCAAATTTTAAATTTTTTTCAAGCAAACCTCCTAGCCTCCAAAATGTGCTCAAAAATCAGTAAACAACTGAAATCAATTAAACCAAATAATAGCTCTTAAAAAACTGCATAGAGAACATTTAAGGGACTGCACGTTTTCTTTACAGATTTGTCAAAATTTGACCCCAATGGTCTAAAATAACCCCTGAAAATAATCTTTGAGACTAAATTTCTGAAAATCTCTTAAAAATTCAACTGATGGTATACATGATTTCTTTTCTTTTTAAGAAATAAATATTTTGGCTTTTCTGTAATGGCTTGTTAGTAGCTTACAAATGCTCTAAAATCTTCCTAATCACACCCCTTTAGAAATTTACCAACCCCGAAAAAGTTTTGTATTCCTTGGGGACCAAGATACCTTTTGAAATCATATTTGTCTTGCACCAAAGTTTTCCAGCAATTTTCATATTCTCAGCTGCCTGTGCGAGAGTAGACAAATTGACTCACCTATTTCTCGTCTCTCATTTGTGCTTGTCACATTCAGCTATTTTTTTTAAATTGAGAACTGATAAAGAATGGAGAATTGCACCTCTTGTTTCATGCTTTGAAAAGAACTAATTAATTATTCCAAGTTCTGGTGCCCAGACTTCATAATTAAATCATAAATAAATGCCTGCAGCAGAAATCTAGGTTTTATATGATCATTGTTGCTAGGAGAAGCTGATACGTTATGAATTTCTTATTGGATATAAATGGTTAAAAGTTAAATGCAACACCAAATCAAAAAAGAAAACACTAATCCATAGAGGAGCTCCTATCAATTTATCTTTTACACTTAACCCGTCTAAGAAAGAATGGGTGTAACTCTCATACAAAATGTTTATAACAATAAAGCTGAATTTAATTTTACACATTTTGTGAAAATTCCAGGTGAAAAAAGATCACCTTCTCAAGCGAGTTACGGCACGTCCAAAAATTACCGTAACTATTTCCCACCAACTCCACTCATCCACCCAAGTCGATATATATACCTTAAAAAAAACGTAATACTTAACTGATAAATGTCTAGGTTGTGCCATGATGAAAAAGTATACCTATCTTAAAATATTAATGAAAAACTGGTTTGTGACGTCATTTTTGATGAAGTCATAGATATTAAATTGTTCATAATTAGTCATCTATTCACCTTTAAAACGTTAAATTTCATCGGAAGATGTGTTTTACTATAGAGATTAATTTTGCACAAAAATTTTAATGAGTTTTTGATGACGTCAGCAGTTTTTTGTAAAAAAACTTATTCTTTGAATAAATGCTGACGTCATCAAAATAAATTAAACTTTTTGCGCAAAATTCAATTTTCTTGTAAAACTTATTTTTGGGTAAAGTTTGGTGTTTTAATTCTAAATAGAGGGCTAGTTATTAAGAATTCAATATTTATAACGTCATCAAAAATGACATCACAAACAAGTTAATATTTGAAGTAAGGCATAATTTTTCATCACGGCACAACCAAGAGAATTATCAGTGAAGTATTACCTTTCTTGTAAGGTGTATATTGACTTTGGTGGATTAGTGGAATTGGTGGGAAATAATTATGGTAACTTTTGGACTTCTCGTGTTTCAGGGAAATTGGCCAATTGGTACTACCGTATTTTCTCTGATAAGCGCCCGGGCGGTTATAAATTGTTTTTGAAGTTTAGGGGGGCGCTTATTAGAGAGGGGCGCTTATTGGAAAGGGGCGCTTACTGGAGAGGGGCGCTAATTAGAGAGAGTACGGTAACCAACCTCCGTCGGATAAGTTTTTTTAATATTAACTTAACACTGTCATAACATTTGATCTAAATTGAATAAATTATTCCGAAAGTGCTTTATAACTATGATGCTTAGAACCAAATTTATTGTGATGCTATTGTGCCTCGCTTTGCAGAACTTGCCAACTTTGTAATAATGTTTACCTCAGTTTGCAATCCTGCCCCACTTTTGTAATAGCGATTGGCCTTATTGGCATGCATGAGCAAAGTCAATTTCAGAGAAGCCCCAGTTTGTTATTTACCTTTGCCTATTTGCAATAATGAAAGTTGTCTCACTTTGTAATAATTTTTGTCATATTGTGCGATGATAAGATTTCTGATGCTAATTTATTGTAAATAAAAAAACAAGCAAATGTCCCCAGCTTAACCTGGTTTAATAAAGGTAAAATACACATCAAGAAAGGAAAAGACAAATAAGTCTTAATTTTTACCACCGATTTATCCCTCAGACTCCATAGGCCGCATAAGCGCGTCCAAATTTGACCAAAATATCGCTATATCTATGGAAGCCCATAACTTTTGCACAGCCCTGAATTTTTTTAAAGAGCGTAAAAAGATCTTTCTATTGGTACCAATCTTGACAGTTTATTTTAATGAATTGTCCAGAAATTCAAGTTCAAAATTTAAAAAGTGTTGAAAGAATCTTTTTAAAAAAACACAGCGAGCCAAAGGGTTAAATTGTTAACCCTATCTGAAATCATCCCACCCCCTGACCAAAATGTTCTGACAACTTTTTAAGTGCTTTCCGTATGGAGTCGAAACTTCACGACTCTTCCTCCAATTATAGTCTATTACGAAATTAGTGTTTCGTGACGGATGGACAAAAGATACTTTGAGCTTTTACAAAAAAATTAGTTGAAGCTTGTTCAGATTCAAAATACAACTTTTTGGTTAAAGCTTACTGAGCTTTGTTAGTTTAAAAAAAGAAAATGGATAAATTGGCTGAGAATTGAGCATGATTTTTCTATTGAATTGAACAAGCTTTGAAAGTTTCAAGTTAATATAATTATCTTATTAAAAGTTATTAGTAGTTGAAGTTCTGACCGTTTTGGAAAAGGTTATAAATTGACACCTTGTGTTACATAATTGCGCATAATTAATGACGTAAGTAAGACAATTACTTCAAATTTTCAGACAATATGCCTAATACATTTTTGTTGATTGTTGCAAAGTTTGAAAGTCAAAACATTAGTATTTTTTGAGTTATTAGCCCCGAGTATAATAGGGTTAAAACGACGGGAAATGGTGAAAATTTATTCTTAAATAAATATCATTGGTTACAAAAGGGTTATAAAAGACGATACATATATTAAGTAATATTTATTACATGTAAATTTCAGGCTCAACTACAAACGTTGATTATTTATCTAATAAATATCTTAAAAAAGCCATTAAAACAAAATCGTCCTGGTCTAAATATGCAGGGTGTCCCAGAAAAAGGCTACTTAGTTTTAAAAGTGAAAAAAACATTAATGAATATTTACCGAGTATAATTTTCATACCGAACTGTAGAAAATAAAAAGGGCTATCAAATGATACTAAAATCGCATTAGAATCTTAAATATTTCGGAAGTTATAAGAGATTTTAAGTCATCTGATTACTCGCTATTTTCATGATCAGTGAAACAATTAAGAAACATTTAATATTGGCCTCAAAATTTATTTTCTTTTGGCTCTTCATCGCCGTGTTTTTGACGAAGAATTGTTAATAACATTAGCGCATTAACAACTTGGTTTTTGAAATGGGAATAAGGGAATAAGTAAATCACAAAAGATTTTAACTTGAATTGCTATTTTAAAATGCGGTGTTGATGGCAAGTTATAAAATATGAGCTAAAACCTCTTATAACTTCTGAAATATTTAGGAATTCAATGCGATTTTAGTATCATAGGATAGCCCTTTTTTTCTTCTCTATAGTTTGATATAAAAATGTATCCGTTGAATATTTATTGAATTTTTTAATTATTTGAACTCAAAGCTCAGTAGCCTTTTTTTGGGACACCCTGTATAGTCTTATGTAAAGTAGTATGTAAAGCTGTATCTTTTTATGTAGTCGTATAGGTTCACAATAATCCAAATATCATAAAATGGAGATAAAATAGAAAAAATCTCCATAAAAAAGTGAACAAATGGTCCTAAATAGTCTTGAATAAATAGTCCATTAACACCGTAAGGACATGATTAATTCCTAACATAATTCTCTAACTAAAAACTTGCAAGTTTTCATTCCCCGGAAAAATTTACACGATGTCTCAAAAAGGGTCGCCTATTATAAAAAAATTTGACGAGACATTATCAAACTCACTGCAAATCAAAACAAAGGATAAACTAAAAAGTTTTCTCCGGCTAACGACATTTTTTACAAGCGGGCTACATTTTTTGAGACACCCTGTATTTTCATCCTTAACATTATTGCGAAAAAGGTATTCCCTTTAATCAAAAGGACAGCTAAATACCATAAGGATGTTATGTACAGTATATTATTTGGTTATCAATTTAACTATTAAGATTCACCAACTCATGTGCATCAGTGTGCTGGTGACCAGTTTCATTGACGTAGATCTGAAGTTCATTTCCAGCACTTTTTGTTGGTGTTGCACTAGCATCGTCGTCTCCCATATCTCCTAGAGCTTCCTCCAGTTCCTCTTCTTTTTCTGCAATCACCATCTGAAGCTCTGGTGTAATGGACCATTCCATATCAATATCATCTTTTATATACTTCTTCGGAACAAAAGGCTCATCTAAAATTACGTGGTTCAACTCTCTCCATAGATCTTCATACTCGCGTTCCGTCTCACATCGGGCCATTTTGAACATCAATATTTTGAAATCTTTTCCCGCATCCAACTGCATTTGTCGTCGTTCGTGAGGTCGCATGAAGGCACTAACAGCAGAAACTAATGTAGTAAGACCCGCCACAGCAGATACAACAAAGAAAGGAACTGCAGAAATCAACGACAAAAATGTTGTGGTAGCCCCAAGAATAATCAATGAAAGACTTGTGATATTATGGCATCTGTCCCAATACTGTGCTACTTTCATATGACTTTTGCTCTTTGACTTTGTAATTTGTACAAATTTCTCCCAGTTATCTCGCATTCCCATGACGGTTGTGGCTGTTTAATGTTCCTTATCTAAAAATAAAAGAGTCGAGCACGTCAGAAGCTTACACATAAGTTGGTTGGTACTACAGTACTTGCACCATTTCTTTTACATCTTGATTAAACTTCCTTATCACTTACATTTATCACATGTTGCATGGATGTTGGATGACACTGAAACAATTCATTCAACATGCACAGACGTTCACTTCATTAAATACTGCAAGGTGTATTTAACATTTACCCAACATTCAGTCAATAAAATGTTGGATGTAGATGCTGAATCTGTTCAAGTAAGCCTGAGCTTGTGGAATAAACACTTTTAGAGGAAAGTGGAGTAGACTGAAGAAAAAGAGTTAGGAAAGCGGGAAGATAATATTTTCAGGTATTTCAGGTATTGCTAATGGTCACTGCTCTCGTGAAAAATAACGCTTTAAAATAGCTTAAGCTTATACCCTAAATAAATAAAGACATTTCTTTTTATGAATATAACTACTTTACGTGTAAATAAATAAACCTTTATTTTCTAAATTTAATTTCTTTTCTCACATGGTATATCAAAATATCATTTAGATTTTTATTCCTGTCAAACTACTAACCCTATCTTGTCGCAATCTATCACACCAAAAGCAGATACTTGCACAGGGACTTTGTTTGCAAATAGTGACATTCACAAAAAATGTTAATATAAAGATAAGAAAGTAATAAAAAGTTGTTCGTGGTTTAATGAAATTTTATACCTTCTTATTTAAGCCTTTTGTTTTGACTTAATAAAATAAATATATCACAAAATTTTTTGTTTTCAATTTATTTAAAGCGGTGCAAACCCACTAGCTTTGTTTCATTATTGCGTACTCTTCCATGCGAGATGAAAACAAGTTAGAGTTTTGGAATGTTTACACTGAAGCTTGCTTGCTAAGTACCACACTAGCAAAAACCATCAGTTTTTATTGTTTTGTAGCAAACCTGTGATAGTACGTTTAAAAATCAAAACAACAAATACCTAATGATGTCATAGAATTTATAAAGAAATGCATTTTAAAGTGATTCTTGGTCAATTAAACTAACATGGGAAGAGTATGTTCTTAAGACAAAGGGTTAATTGTCTTTTAATTTTTTGTTGGATGATATAAGTTTTTGTATCAAGTGTTCCAAAAGGAAAGATGTCCTCGCTAATTTGATAATAGTGAGGTTAAGTAAACCAAAATCTAAGACATATAACGTTGCACAGCCGTTCTGGAAATTAACATTCAAGCAACTTTCAGCAGCACTATTGATCAGTGTCTAAGTTCGGCTGCGGCATTAATTCGCCAATCAACCTTCACCGTCACAATCGGTCAGTGTCTAAATATGCGGGTGGTACGTCGTAGGTTTTGGTTCGCTTAACTTCGCTAATGTCGTACGCTGCTAACAAAAATCTTTGATGGTATTTTATCATCAAATAACGCCTTAACTGCTTATCGCCTAACCATTTTGTTTAGGACCTACTCCTTGAATAAAGAAGAATTTTCATATCTTCAAAAAGAATTTCTCCTGGCCGTCAACCATTGCACCCGTTCGTATAAATATAAATTATTCCCAATCTTTCTAGGTTTAATTTTATCCAAGTCGCTGCGCTTCTGAACAGTTTTATTATTGTGCGACGTATATCACGAGATCACGACAAGGGTATTTAGATGTAATTTAAGCAAACAAAGGTACGTTTTGCTAAGCACTGCTAATCGTACATAACTACTAATAAGAAAAGAAAAAAAGTGTGAAGTACCTCCGAATTGCCTATAATGTTTATGCCAAGTTCAGACCACCCAAGTTTTTAGTAAAAAAGTTTGGAAAATGTTTTTCGAAGAGCAACACATCTAAAATGATATATTATTCTATTTTAACAGAACAGAATGAATTGATTCGTAACAAATGAATTACGATACACGTTTTTTTATAAGAACCAACCATATAAGAACGTAAGGATTCAAAGGCAAAAACCTGTTAAAAACATTTGAAGGTTAAAGGCTATTTTCGTGAGAAAAGTTTTAAATTCAATGATTTCAACCAGTTTTTTGATATAATTAAGCAGAATTTAAGAACATTTTTTGGCTAAAAATTCAAAAAATAAGAACGTTTTAAGGTTTACTCGAAGTTGGATGTTTTTATAAAAAAACATGTATGCATAGATAATGCATTCCTTCCAGATCACATGACATTTCGTGTTTTTTATTAATTGTATAAATATCGAATTACAGCTTGCAAAGCCAATGCGAGTTGTACGTTATAGGGTGGTGCCTAAGAAAAAAGGCTAGTGAGTTTTTAAAATGAAAAAAAAATCAATAAACGTTTATCTAATATGATTTTTTTTACCAATCTATAGAGAAGAAAAAGGACTATCCAATGATACTAAATTCGCATTGAAATCCTAAATATTTTAGAAGTTATAAGAGATTTTAACTCATATTTTTATGATTAATAAACACTTTCCAATAACAATAGCAATTTAACTTAAAATCTTAAAACAAAAAATCAAGACTTTTTATGCACGAGACAAGTAGGGCACATAGGGCACGAAGGCACGTAGGACACGTAGGGCACGTAAGGCACGTAGGGCACGAAGGCACGTAGGGCACGAAAGCACGTAGGGCACGTAGGGCACGTGGGCACGTTGGGCACGTCATTTACCTAGCAGACTCTAAAAAACGTTACTCGTTGCAAGATATAATTTATAATGTAATCTGATACAATGGAAACATTATGCAAAACTAAACAGTCTACATCTTAAAACTGTAAAAATATTTTAGAATGTTTAAAATACTCAAGTAGGTGTGATGTTTGTATCACAATTAAAAAAGCACGTTTTTTGTGTTTCATTTTCTATTATTAGCTTTTTGTATTAGATGACATGTTTATAACAACAAAATTCTATGTGAAACTGTCACTATGGAAACCCTCAAGAATATAAGAAATACAAAGAGATATTTTGTATTTATTTCAATCTATTAAGTTTATCATTGATATTTCTTAGATCTAGGTTCTTGTAGCTAAATATTGTATGGAATGATGCAGTACACATTTTTTTGGAAACATAAAGCATTGATTTATTTCTTCCTCGTTATATTATTGGTTTTCATCGTTGTCAATAAAAGTGCGTTCAACCCAAATCAATATGTAAAGAAATTTAAAAGAATATTAAATTATTTGGTTAGAAATGAAAGGCAAAACAGTCGACCTAACCTAATCATATTTTTTGTTGACGACTGGGGATGGGGTGATCTTGGAATCAACGTCGGAAAAAGTCCCCTTGAAACAGAAACACCTGTTATGGACGAGTTTGCCATGAAAGGAATAAGGTTTACTGACTTTCATGTAGCCTCGTCGATCTGCAGTCCAAGCCGCGCAGCACTGTTGACAGGAAGGCTTGGTTTGAGAACTGGCATGAATGGGTAAGGCATTACTAGATTTACAAGTCGTAACTACAAACCAGAACTACTTTATGATTTTTCAAGCCTAAATTATATCAATTATGGGATTTTCCAAGCAAAAATAGATTTAAGGATTTGAAGATATAAAAATTAGACTAATTTCACTTAATCAAAATTATTTGAAATTAATAAGAAGGCCTAACTGACATTTTCACAGTAATTCAATAGGCGTAGAAAAAAGTAGATGACATTTTCAGAGTAAAACTGAAATGATTACTTTGATGAGATTCTACCTTACAATATTTCATCATCATATGCCTGCCAGTGGTTGGGATTCGAAC
>JAUBWS010085898.1:0-10143 GCA_032270445.1 Darlingtonia californica | reverse complement strand
TTTTGATAGGGAAAAGGTATGAACTTAAAAGTTTGAAGTTAGATTTATATTGTTGACAGAAATTGAATGACATCATAATATGGCGCGCCAAAAGTGGAAAAAATAATTTTGGGGGTTTTGGCGCTGTCAAAAGACTTGACTTTTATAAAAATCCGAGAGTTTATCTATGAAAGCCCTTTTACTCAGGTATCATAACATTAAAACAGAAGTTGACAAGCTCTTTCCAATCTTGAGATATTGATTTTTTGTGAAATAAAAGATGGCAAAATATAAAAATATTTAAAAAAATGCTTACAAAGCAAAAAACATTGCTGATATTGCTATTTTTTTAACAAACACATAAAGCTCATGTGATGTACTACATCTGTACCAATTTACATTACTATTACTATAGAATCAATATTAAAATTTTTATACAACAAATTCTGTGAAAGTCACAAAATTACTCCATTGTGAAAATAAACTCCGTGAAATTCAATTTTTCCTTGATATTCTTAATAACTAGACAGCCGCCAAATAAATTCCGCGAAAATTTCTTCTCTGCAGGCACTGAAGTGTCAAGAAATGGTATATTTTTTACTTGACTTATTCCAAAAAAATGAATTTTACCTTAAGGACACAAATAACTGTGACATTAAATTAACAAGTTCGATTTTTGCCCCAAATCACACTTTTAGATACTGAAAAGGGCCACAATAATAGCAAAATGAACAATTCAGGGGGAATGTAATCGCAATTTATCGTAAAACCATAACTTTTTAACCAATAATCTGTAATTACTTACCGTGCAATTCTTTATGTCCATATGTTAGGCAACGAAGTGAGTTGAGCAGTAAGAAAAGCAAAAACCCTATGTGGAGGGAGTGTTTCACTTTTTAAAAGGCACGCAGTCTGCGTTCTGTTTTAAAAGAAAACACTCCTCCACATGGGTTTTTCACGATTTTCCCACTAGCCCATCCTAGTGAGGATACACGAATTCCAAGTAGGTCTTCATATGAATTTTCACGAAATTGTTATAGGGGTTGATAAAGAAATTGACGAAATCCCGTAAAGTGCGAGTCAAAAAGTTATATTAAATTTCTGGGGTTAAGTGCTAAGGCCTTTTTCATACGGCCTCGAATGTAAATCTGCAAGCCTGCACATATGAAATCTTGTTGTTTAGCCGGCTCAAACGAGTTTTGTACAGAAACGCTTGTTGTAAGTGTTTGATTAAGCAAGGAAAAAATTGTCTCGATTTGTCGTTCTTCCAAATATTTATAACAAGCGTTCTATAGAAAACTTAATCGAGCCGGAACTTTCTCATACTCTTAAGTTATCTTATATAGTTAAGTAACATCTCCATCTTATGAGTAGGTGGCTTAAACTTCATTCGACGCGAAAAGTTAATGCGGCCGTATAATGTAACGTTAAACCTACCGGATTTTCTAAGTGGTATGTCAGTCAGTCAGTCCTGAAATTTGGATATATACACAGCGTAAAAATCTATGAATACCAGTCCCGTATACTGGACCGTATTCAGTAGAACTTTACGCTGTGATATCCCTCAACCCACGGGTAGATTTTTTTCCTGGCAAACACTAATTTTTGCAAGAGGCCCCTAAAACTATCCAAAACATAATTTATCTAAGCTGTGTTATATGTATTTTACTATTATTTCTAAATGAACGGTTTCTTTTGTAAAAGACTTGTTATAATAATTTCAGTCAACTAAATAAATCATTTCAAGCGAAGGGTGTTTAACCGAACTAAAGGAAGGAGACATGTAAATCAAACACTTTCTCGTGACTTAATCTCTTCTTTAGAATAAGAAAATTCTTTTTTGAGTCACCGCTAGTCCAATTTCGGCTACCGTAATTCTCGATGCTTTCCGATGATTACACACAGACCTCGTTCACTTTTTCACCACCGCTAAGCTAAGGGTTCATATCTTTCGGCTTCAGTGACCAAAGACGATTACATTTGAAAAACCTTTTTTTTTTTTTTTTACAGACCTCGTTTACTTTTTCACAACAGAGAAGCAAAAGTTTATTCACTGAAGTCTTTCGGTCCGTATTATTGATTAAGGTCAAAGTTGCCTCACTGAAAATGAAAACATAAAATGAACTAGACTAGCGAGATGGTCGGATTTTTAGAGCAATAAAATCGGGTTAAAAACCGGAAACGGGAAATACTGGAAAGTGCCGTACCGAGAATATCGGGAGGGGAGAATCCTCTGTCCTGCCGTGTCCCCACGTGGTAGAGTTGCAGTTTTCAAACACAAAAATGAAAGAAGAGACTTATCTTTCCAATGAGACTTGTTATTTTGTCCCTTTGCTGTGGCATTCCGTTTTTCTGTATTCGTTTTTACTTTGTGAAAATAACGACCAGTTCGCTAGTCTAAGCACCCACCATACAGGCGCTAGACCAGGTGGGCTGTCTGTCTAAGGGACATTCAGGTTTAAATCTGACGAATTTTATGGAGAGGAAAATTTAGGTGGTATGAATTACTTAGAAATTTCCCTTGATTTAACATAGTTTGAATATATGAGATAAATCTTTTTAAACAGTTTATCGTGGAAATCTGTCCCGGAAGATTTCTATCACTTGGCCTAAAATACATTCTTGTAAATCCGAATGTGTGCTCGGAATCCGAATTTGCTACCCAAATTTACCAACGACCAACATTTCCTCTCATAGAAATTTAGAATAATTAAACTTTTCACTTTTTCGTGATTCCCGCAGAAAAAAGATAGAATTATTATAAGATTCGTTGTGTAGAACTTCTAATATAGAACTGAAGAAATTTCATGGGAATTATTGATTCTAACCACGAGACAAAAGAACTTCAATGTTGACTTATGAGTTCCTGAAGATTTGATAAGCGCTTTAAAATCTCAACAACAACAACAACAACAAAAAGTTGTCCACGGCCAAAATTTTTCGCGTTTGACCTCTTCCTTTTTTTTTGCAACAAAAAAAGCTTGTAGTATGGGTCAGTCAGTCATCAGTCAGTCTTATACTGCTTATCCTTATAAATCGCCCAAAAGCTTCCTCAGAAAGCCTCTTATGTAAACTTGGCTGTGCGTCTTTTTTAAAGCATGTAAGATTTATGCTTTTCTCCCACCCATGCTACTAATACCAAAGGCGTAATCGGTTATTTATTTGGAGGGTTGTCTACGAAAATTAATTAGTTTAATCAAACTTTAGGTATATTTTAGGAATCTAGGGGGGCTGAAAATAATATGAAGTAATTTTCAAGTTGTGCGTAGTTCCCATGTGCCTTACCCGCCCTAAGCCTTTAACTTTGTAACAACGAAGTAGCTAAGCACAGATGCATACGAAGTCTTATTTGATTCACGAATCATAACACTGAGTTTCCTTGCAACACCTCGGACAGTTATACCGTCTGCCTTCGAAATTGTCCCGAAATAAGATGCTTATTTCAATTTTGGGAGTTTCTTAAAGGGCTTTTCGTGTTAGATAAACGCCCTAATACCCTTCTACGATGACTGGAGGAGGAGTAATCCTGTTAAGAAGAATGCCAAATATTTTCTTCATGGTTCTCATACAAACACACAAACAAATTTTTTCTCGGCGTTTCTGCGAAAAATATTGAGGGGGCTAAAGTTGATTCAGTAGATCCTACCTTGGATGAGAGAATCTGTAAGGGGGTTAAAAAATCTTAAGTTGCAGTATTATACTTAGGCTAAATGGACCTCAAAATGTTGGTGTCTGATGGTTAAAATCTTCTCTCTTCTCATGATTTCTATTTAGAAAGCTCCATTTCTGGCACATAGGATTATAAGTGTACCGATGAAATGCTCATTGGAAAAAAAGTTGCAAGGCCGTAGCCCCCCTCAGCCCCACAGCCCCTACACCTCGTATGGGTGTTGAGGGGCCTGCAGTTCGTGAACCCACGTTTTCGAGGTATTTTATTTCACATACCTTTACACAGCAATTCGTGGTACTCTAAAGCTTCGTTTGTGTGAGGTCTGCGTATCCAACTGCAGTAAAAGGTGGTCTGTTAGCGTCAATGTTCCTTGCGCCTATCCATATGCACGGTTGGTCGTGACTAGCTTCCCTGGTTTACTGCGCTAACCCTCACTCCTGCTGTTAATGGTGAGTGTTATGCTGGCCGACAGCTGTAGTTTGGCTGAAAGAACCTCGGCGGTGAAAATCACTTCACCGTAATTCTCAAGGTTCCCTGTAGGTGTTTCACAGGAAGGAAGGACCCTCGTTGATAACAGTCCAAAACGGAACTGAAGAGGCTATCCTTGGTAAACATTTGTAAGTAGTAATAATAATAATTTCTTAACCTACCTAAGTCTATTTCTTCACTATGCAAGGGTTCCATGTCAGATATATTCGGCACGTAAGTGGTTAAATAACTTGTTAAACTAACAGGAAAGCAGCATTTCATTAAACGTACTGGATCTCCGTGACCAATGCAACCGGGAGTAGCTATAAATTTAAAAATGGGGTTTAAATCTTCCGTGAATTGTCGTTAGTGCGCCTTCTTCTTTTTGAAATTTTAGAGGGGAGATGAATGGAAAGGGGGACATGATCTCTTCAAGGGGGCCTGAACATTTTCAGCTAATTCGAATCTTACTTAGTACAGCCTAGATAATTGGAACATCAGCTTCGAATAAGAAAGACCCGATTTAAGCTGGTGTGCGCCACAGAAAATTATTTTCCGTTGTCGATCGAAACTTTAAGGGTTGCAATTTTAACAAATTTTGGGAAATGTTTCAAAAATGATGACTTTCGAGTCTCGGGTGGCACATACCCGTCAATTTCTAAGGCTAGTATACCCCCTCCCCCCCCCATATATGGAAGAAATTAGTCCATATACGGTAATATACGGAACCGTATTCGGTAGAATTTCACGTTATGAAGTATGTTGAGCGGAAGCTTGGTTGGCTTTATGTTTACTTACTTATTGTAAATTTTATTTTACTCTTGCCCATTATATCATTGTTATGCTTATGTTTCATTACCATTTTTGATAACATTTAAATGATTATTTTTTTACCTTCCTAGAATCTTCATTTCAAACTATAAATTTGTTGATTGGTAGACTGTTGTTAAAAATATTCTAAAATCCCATTCAACAAAAAAGGCCTTTAGTATCTTAATTGGAAAAATACAATGTGAAACTTCCTGATAATTTATTTGACTACAAGTGTCTCTTGAATGTTCAGAGGTGTCTTTAAGAATGATCAAAAAACATCTTCAAGACATTCATAACATGCAAAAGACATTCGGAATGTTCAAAAGAGTCTTTTAGACAATCAAAATGTTCAAAAGACGTTATTAAGACATTTAGAACATTCAAAACATTCTGAACATTCAAAAGAAGTCTTTAAAACAGTCACAACATTCAAAAGAAGTCTTTAAGACAGTCACAACATTCAAAAGAAGTCTTGAAGACATTCTAAACATTCAAAAGACGTCTTGAAGACATTCGCAACATTCAAAAGAAGTCTTTAAGACTTTTAGAAAACGATCGGGATACCTGCTTATAATTTTCTCCTCTGTTTGCGCCTTTCATGGTGTGTTACACAGCGCTACCGTACGCGCGATGCACTTACGTTAAAAGCTTTTGTCAAAAACCATTTTTCCTTGTAAAGTTTATCAGAATGTGTGAGGAAAGGGTTGGCTTAGGGGAAGCTTAGTATCTAAATTACCTTAAGATATCCATATTTGACGAAGGCACTGTTTCTGAACACTGGGGTTTTTGTTGCCCTAAACTTTGAAGAAAAAAATCGTTGAATGCTAATCAGGGGGTGGCGTCAATACTTTATTACTCCCTAAAACAAACTCTAATCTTGTATATGAAGTCATCATAAATTTGCAGATTTCAGGGAGTTACGAACGGACTAATGACGAGTCAAGACAAGGATTACGAATTAGCATTTCATAATTCATTTATGACTGGCATAGCGATTGTGAAATTGAATATTTGATTCCGTGATTTCGGATTGAATTTCAATAGAAGTTCATTAAAGAGTCAATATCGCATTCCATGTCTACTCTAAATAGGTCAATTTGACTACTTCGTGTGAAGAAAATCGATTTGTTTTGCGAAATGTGTTGAAATCATGTCTAGATTTGACACTGTTTTTAGCAAACCTATAAATCATCTTGCGATGTTCCGAATAGCCCGCTCTGGCAAAAAATCCTGATTTTATCCGAATTTTTATTCCATTGTCCGTATTAGAAAAATGTATGCTTGTGACCTTACCTGATACTCAGATCTGGTTTTCTTACCCATACGCTTCGCTCTGTGTTGAAAAGCTAACTTAAATATTAGATAACGCGCGCGTTGAAAAAAAAAACCCGTGCTCTATCAGAAATTCACTGATAATACTTTTCAGAATTTTTGGAATTCGCTACGGAAGAGCTTTTCCTTGCTTCGCTCGTCGGGATGTTCAAATGCAGCGAAGCGGACAGGTCAAAAGTCTAGCATCTAGACTACCAATCCCCGAGTGTGATTGCAGACTTCGCACACACATCCGCGCTCTCTGTGCGTTTGTCAAGGTTTGCGATCAGACTACCGATCCCATCACTACGGTACGACCATGATCTCGGGATAATCATAAAAAATGTACGGGAAAAAATTAAGAAAACAAGGGTGATCCTCATATGGGATGGATGGGGATGTTTGTTTGGTTATTCAATATACTACGATGGACATTTGTCACAACTTTTACCACTATGGTATATTTTATGTTAGATAATTTTTTGAGCTTTATTTACTATACTAAGTTGGCAATAAATTGTATACTCCTTGCGTATCCCAGAAATTTAATTACCTTCCCTATTTGTTTACTTTTTTGTTCACAGTACTCGTTCCTTGTCATCCGCATCATACAAAAGTCAACAACGTCGTTCGCAATCACAACAAACAACAACAAATCAATATAAAAAACCGCAACAAGTGGATGATACTACACCCCTTGAAGGTACTTTAAAATTTATTTTACCTTATAGGGTTATTTGTTTGTTTAAACTACCTTAAGCGTACTAATTTTCACGTGTACTAATTTTCGCGAATTTCGCGAATTTTGGTTAAAGTCGCGAAATTAGATACACGCGAAATACAGATTTTACCGAAATTGTCCCAAATTAACGTAATTTTGGTCAAAATTCTCTGCAATTCGCGAAAATTAGTAAACGCTAAATGTTATATTTTTTGACTCGCGAAAATGAATACAAGCGAAAATTTGTACGATTAAGGGTAAATTCTTTTTCACGACACTACATCCCTTGAAAGTCCTTAAATTTATTTATTTTATTTCACCTTATAGAGTTATGTGCTTGTTTAACTTGTTCAAACCCAGACTTGTGTAATTAAATTTTATGCCCTTGAATATCGGGAAAATTTCGGAGGAACGTTTCTCATTAGTGGAAATCACTGTCTATGTGTGTGTAATTATCTTTGCTTAAATATATATATATGTAAGCACTGATGATAATGTTTTCATCGAAAAACTTCTGCTAATTTTTAAAATGCTTGTTTCTCTTATTTGTTATGGACAACAATAGAATAATTAGTAACAAACCAATCAGATTTTCAATATTTTCCTTTCTCCTTCCTGTACCTCACGGGAAAGGGGGAAACTTACCTAAAACTTGTCTTTAAGAGCGATCCATTTCGAAATGTTCGCCTCAATTATTCAAACAAAACGTCAGAGCATATTGTTTTGAGACTGGTATGATTTGAGACTGTTACCATAGGAAACGGCAAAAATGAAACACATTTTGGAATCGCGGTCTTGCGTTATACACAAGTCTGATTCCATATCATACCCTAAGATAAAGAAACCCTAATTTAAGGAGAACGCGTGACGAGAGTTTCTGCTGTGTAAAATATTTCCGCTCTTCGTTCAATGCTTTTCACCACACGCTCCGCTGTAAACACGATAACGAAAAAACCCATGCCAGCCCATGCTTTTAGAGAGCAAGCGTGCCGAGAAAGAAGAAAATAGAGCCGAGTATCAGGCAACTAAACTGTATTACATGTGCTACATTTAAGTATAAGCTGGTCGAAATCTGTCCAATCATCTACGCCCTTAATAGTGTATGTCTTTTTCTCTAATTCGTCTCCAATCTTCCTTATAGATTTTTTGATATCTTTCTCTTTCGCAAGAAGTCTGAAGATAAGAGCAATTTAAAGGTGTATTAAGCACCCGGTATCTGATGTTATAGAGAGATTTACATTCTTTGTCGTCTGATTTGATGGGGCTGGCGCAATAACTCTTGTTATTTAATTTTCTGTTTGTTGTCTCATGTTCTCAAGATATGTTTTCAATGAAATGTCTATTCTGATTCTCAGCAAACACAGTCCCTGACATCCTATGAACGTTGCAACAACCTTAAGAAGATGTGTTTTCCCTGTTGGGTTTACCCTGTCTCTTGTTCCCTCTGAAAGATCAAATTTTTTAGAAAATATTCCACGCCTGACGTCTGACTGACATATGAAAGACTGTGGGCATAGACGCCACATCAAAACAACGTCTTCAAAACGGGGTGATGATACATGGACCGTGAAAAATTTTTGACCGGCATTAGAAATTACCTTAAGGGCATAAATTTTTGCGGAATTCAATTTTGCGATTCAAAAAGCTCTGGGGAAATAATTATTAAATGGCACTTTGCGGAATTAATTTTTGCGCATCATGGATTTTGCGGGAAATAATAATCGCAAAAATTAGTTTCCCTAAAAATAATGTCGCAATAATTAATGACCGCAAAAAATTTAAATCCTTAAGGTATAAATAGAGGCCACATCTGTCGTTTATACGTCCAAAAAACATCTTTCTACAAGTGTGGGGAAAAAACACACAGGTTATAGACATCAATTCAAAGACGTTTTTCTAATGTCGCGTAGATGTTGCAACGATTTTTTTGTGTGGACATGTAAATCTTTATAGACGGAGTATGGAAATCATAGAAAAACTCTGCGGAGGAGTGTAGAAATATACTCTACCGCAGGCGTGTTTTGAAGGATTTTTACCGGCTGGTTTTAATCTCTTTTAAAGACTATATGGCTACTATAAAAATTATGATAAATTATTAATTGATAAGTAGTTCTTACCAGGGGGGCATTCGTTCAATGGAGAATTAGGGTCCTGCCACCTTAAGGGTGTAGTATTTAACTAAAGTGGGGTACCAAACTCTACAAATGTTTAATTTTTGAGATACAAGAATTTAGATATTGATGTTTTACCTTTCCTTTTTTAAGGCTCAATGAAGGGTTTAAAGACGTTGCACATACAGTGAAATTAGCCTTTTATTGTTTTTAACGCTCCGTTTTTCCAGGAAGAAGGGATCCTAATTGATAAAATACATAGGTGAAGATGCGATTCTAGTAAATACTGTATGAGATATACCGATCATGATGAATAATTTAGCAAAAGTTGAGTGACTCATTGAAACATGAAACATCAACAATTAACACTTATGTCAATTTTTTTTGCTTAGATATTTAAATATTTAAAGTCTGAGACACCATTTCAGACACGTATGTGGTTTACCAAAACCAAAATGTGTATTTTGTTATTGAGTTACATCACGTCATCATGATTTCAACAGAACGGTTAAATCAGCAGTAGTTGTTGTGATGTCAGCAATTTCTAAGGAAATCTTACTTCGAGTAGATTGTAATAAAATTATTGATAAGGTTCTCTCATTCACAGGGGGGTAAATTACTCGAAGAAAAGCGTACGTGATCTCTGATTTCCGTGATTTCCATCGTGATTTCCGTGATTTTTGTGATTTGTCGTGATTTCATGCGATTTCTGTGATTTGTCGTGATTTCATGCGATTTCGTGTGATTTGTCGTGATTTCATGCGATTTCGTGTGATTTCGTGTGATTTCTAGAAAATATGTACATGATTTCTCGGTGTGATTTACCCCGCCCGTTATGCAGTTCCTGAATTGTAAATGCTGGTCACAGATGGGTTCAGGCGTCGTTCTAATGATGGATCTCCAGTCGTCCTGTTTTGTAAAGGGAAATTCTAAAATCTTATTGGTGTTTTTTGTTGTCCATGTTTTGCTTGTCCTGGGACTAAGTGAAACTGAATTCAAAAATAATAACGAAAGAATAATCAGTAACAAACCAATCAGATGTGTCAATATTTTCCTTACACATTCCTTTA
>JAUBWS010085876.1:0-12036 GCA_032270445.1 Darlingtonia californica | reverse complement strand
AATATGCCAGTTTTCCAGAAAATTTTCCTCATTTTATCATCTTCCAAGAGTATACTGCAATTACAGGAGTTTTCAGGTGCAGTGACCACTCATGTCAATGTCAATTTTACATTGGGAAACTTTAGTGTTGAGGACCACTCATCGCGAATCGCAAGGTTCTAGGTTTGAGCCCATCACCACTAGGAGACTTTTGGTGTCGAAAATAGCCGTGCTATTTTTTACAAAGGTTTTCTTGTTAGGTATTTTACAGGTTGTGTAAGTAAGTCGGCCGACTGTAGTCGAGGGCGACCCTAAGCCTCCTTTTTCGTTAGCTACTACACCCAGGTGTAGGGGAAGGCGCTACTCCTTACCCTTGATCCCAACATTATATTGCCGAGTGTTAAGCAAGGAGTCATCAAGTACCAATTTTTGAGTCTTTGGTATGATTCGACCTGGGATTGAACCCGGGTCTCCCGTACTGTTTACAAACACTCTAACCACTATATCAACGACCGGATAAATTTTACAGGTTAGACTGGCAATATGTGGTGGATCTCACCTGGGCATGATAGACAAGGGTGTATCATGCATTCTAATAGTAGATCATTTTTCGCAGATACGATACATGTGGTGAATTCAAGATCCAGACACAGTTGCGAGTTTTACTACCAACTGGTGAATTAAAGATATTATCAAGAGAGGATAGAACAATCAATGTTTATTGCGACATCAACATATTTCCAAAAGTAATCAATGATCAAGTCTGGATTTCAAAATCACGTCCTTTGTTGGTGAACCTCAAAGCTGACACGTCCTCAACTTTCACCATACATTGGGGTGATGGTATTGTACACCAAACTGATGAGGCAGGTGATCTACAGGTGCCACACATCTATGGCAAAGGAGGAATCTACCAGCTGGTTACCGAAATCAAAGGTTCATCCCAATCCCTGATGGAATTACCAGCTGTCAGGATCAATGTCACAGATTGTGGTCCACCATTGGTGATTTTCTCATACGGGAGTAAAGACAAGCCAGAGATTTATAGGTTCTCAATGAGCAAGGTGATCACTGGTGTTTGGCTCCATGAGACAGAATGTAAATCAAAGGTTGAACCACATTTCAATGTAAAGAGTTGGTTATTGAGATACTCAAATGGATCATTGTTCCGGAGTATCACCAAGAAGCAATACACTGTCAACAAGCAAAGCACTTCCTTCTGGATTCAGCCAAGATCAATACCTATAGGGGATTATAAAGTCGAATTGACGATGTCTTATAAAGGTTTTGAAGAGATTTACACAGGATTCATTCGACTTATTGCATCTGAGATAGTCGCAAGGATAATCAATGGAGTGGAGGCCACAGTTCCATATGCTATCATGGATGGGACAGACGTCATACTTCACCATTTTAAGGTATGTATGATGTATGTTCGCTTATTTAGCGTTGACGTTGCAAAAATTTATCGTAATAGGCCAATAAAATTATTTATAAACCTGCTTATATACTTAATTCGATTTATGATTTGCATCTTAATTCGTTTAATTTCGTGTTCCTCCTTAAGTTTATTTCTCATCGTAATCTTCTTAAATTTCTTCTTATCGTGTTTCTTCTTAGTCTTTATCTTGCTTAGTTCGTCTACAGCATGAATTTCTTCGTATCGTGTTTTTTCTTGATTTGTATCTTCTTAATGTTTGAATCGTTTTACTTCGTTGTTCCTTCATTTCTGTTAACTCTTTCCGGAAATTCGAGAAAATCGAGATTTTGAAAATCTTTGGAGATAGTCTATTTCTTGACCGGGGACCACTCCTTGGTGCATGGGTCGCGGAGCTCCTAGATCTCTACCCAAGGGTCAAGGACCGTAAAAACATTTTAAAATCGTGTTCAGTATACTCAACGTCGGCAGTTAAAGGATTAATCAAATCAGACAAAACTATTATCTTTTTAACCATTTTTTTCATCATTTTTAAATCATTTAATTTTTTTCTTTAATTATAGTCCTCTTCATTGAAATTCTTAGGTAGACGCGGGGCAAAGCATTGACGTTGATGACCGCAGAGCCAAAACCGATGGTATGGATTTCGAATGGAGCTGTCGACTAGCAAGTTCTGTACAAGACGAAGAAAGGGCAAAATCTATCAGGAAGAAAAACAACCTCACCAAAGCCTTCATTGGGCAAGAAATGTGCTCACAGAGGGATTGGATAGTGCTGAACGCAAACACGTCAGCTGTGGAATTGTTTACTGGATATCTTAATGAAGGGTTGACGTACGAATTCAAAGTGAACGTCACAAAAGGAACACGTCAGAGTACGGCGATTCAACGATTGATGATTGCCAATGACGTTACACCGCCAATGAAAATCACGTAGGTGGTACCTTAAATGGATAAATTTTCGCGCGAATGTAATAGAGCACTGATCTATAAAATACACTGAACCGAGTGTCAGCGGCAAAATCTGAAGCCAAATAATGCGCCATGTTGGGACTAAAAGCATCAAGTTTTTGTAAACAAACAATAAAACCCCGGGTTTTCAAAAAAGCCGTTGAATATTCATAACGTAATGTTTTATTGGGTTCCATCATGGCGCATTATTTGGTTTAAAAAATTTCCGCGGCGGAGAATTGAGAAGCTCGATCTAGTGTATTTATATATCTGTGGTAATAGGGCTAACGCCGCCTTCGTAGGCTTGTTTCCACTAGTAATTAGAATTTCTTCTTTTTTATCTTTGTCTTTTACAAAAATAGTCGGAGGGAATATCGTCGCGTAGATCAATTTCCTCGCAAAGTCACGAGGCTTTATTTACTTGAGGTGTTACGTTATCGCTGATATAAATAATGTATTTCATTTGTTCTTGCGCATTTTAGATGTCTCACTAACTGCGGTGAGAAAATCAATACCGCCGATCGCTTCGTGTTACACGCTATATCCAAAAAGATTGGTCCAGTTAACAGGTACGGAAAAAACATGGTTTAGAGCAAAATACCTGTGTTTGATAACGTTTGCCTCCTCGTAAAATAATTTCTATTAGCAAAAGAAATTATTTTTTGACAGAGCGTGAAGTTCTA
This sequence comes from Darlingtonia californica, assembly GCA_032270445.1. NCBI lineage: Eukaryota > Viridiplantae > Streptophyta > Magnoliopsida > Ericales > Sarraceniaceae > Darlingtonia > Darlingtonia californica. The sequence continues at coordinate 8,986 of JAUBWS010085876.1, read as the reverse complement.
CTGATAAGGTCCTATACATTACCGTATATGGGCTAATTTCTTCCATATATGAAAGTATTCGGACGCTTTACACGCTGTATGAACAGTCGTGACCTTTAGAACATTTTGTCACTGTTTTCCATAGGTACGAGGTGGAGATTTAAGTATTTTGAAAATCCTAGATCTCAATAAAGTATTTGAAGTAATTTGATATACCAGAGTAAATGAGCATGACTTTAGAAACAGTGCAAAAGGTCTACCTTAAGGTATTAAATTTTGCGGTATTAAATCATTGCAGAATTTATTTTAGCGATTAAGGCCTCAAACAAATTATATTTTGCGGAATGACGTGTTGAGTAATTATTTAGAAAATTAACAGAAACAAATATACTTTGCGGAATTAATTTTTGCGTTCCACAAATTTTTGCGGAACTTACTTTTGCAATTTTGGCCTAAAATCAATTTGTGTCTGGTAATTTGATACCGCCAAAATTTAACACCTTAAGGTAGATATTGCTGAGATTCAAGATAAGAATCGTTGATGATGAGGTCAAAATTCTAAATGCTTATAAACAATAAAAGTGATGAGCTTTTTTCGAAATTATAGGGTGGTGGCTAAATGGACAATCACAAGTATAAATGGAGAACGCCTTGATAACCCAGACATTACACGAACTGGCTTTAATCATCGGAATTTGGTCATCAAGCCAAACCAACTGGCACAGAACGAGACATACAACTTTACACTATCAATAGGATATGTGGGTCAGGAAGGAAAAGCTACTTTTGTTTTTATCAGGTCAACATCTATTGCTCCACATTCGGGAAAGTGTGACGTCGAGTAAGTTGAATGTTAATGACAATTTCAAAAATTTTAAATAGTGAATTTTAACACTTTTTCGAAGTTCTGGATTCATTTTTAGCAGAATTAAGCTATTTTGGAGGGTTTCAAAATTTACACTACTTCTCCTTAACCCATAGAGCAATTTGACTAAAATACCGCTATGCCTTTGAAAGCCTATAACTCCTGAATGCTTAAAAGTCGACCTCATTAATTGTATATTTTCTGAAAGGTCATTCAACTATTACTAATTTCTTGCTATCCAGTGTCCAGAAATTTAACTAAAGTGTTTAAAAAATCTCGATAATTTGACCATTTTCAAAACGTTGAGTGCGTTCTAAGGGTTAAAATAATACGCAAACGCCTTCATGAGTGCGAGGGACAAAGTCCCTTTTCTCTAGTATGACTTAATCCTGAATGCAGAAGCATATTGATAAATGTGCCGTTTGAGATAGCGCAAACCTACATAGACCATGTTTACAATAGACCTAGTCTACCTGGTACACCTGGTTTCAGGACAAATTTGTCCCTACACTCGGTCTACCGGGACTTCTTTAGTCTATCCGATAAACCGTTCAGGCTTTTCTGCCCTCCTCTTGGTCTATAGGCTAACGTCCAAAACCGAGTAAGTCGGGAGTCTGGGGACTATAAACATTAAACTTCGATTGTCAAAAATAGTCACGCTGATTGGTTAATAGTGCGCGTAACAAAGCGACGTAATTGGCTCTTTTTTCATGTTGTTGTGGTGATACTATTGTTACGGTAGAAATAGCTACTGCGCATGCTCCGTATTTTACGATTTTGACATACGTAGTATATATCTGATAGACTAGCACTTCTTCGGATCCGAGTAATTTAAAAGTCAGGATTCGTGCACATATACAGTAGCAACCTTCAACATGACCAAAAAAATAAGAACATTGCTTCGCTTCGCATTGTAAACCAATCAGCGTGAATCATTTTCTAACTACTGTAATGTGATCTATTGTTTTCGCATTACATTATATCATCACCAACCACCGTGAAGATATTTTAAACAACAAGATACTGTGTTTATAGTTACCAGTCTTCCAACTTACTCGTTTCAGAACTTGTGCCGACAGACCCAAGTAGACTATAATGGGTCGGATTCTCAGCAAAACAGCCCACAAAGCAAATCAGTCGGCTTTCTGTTTACATTGGCACAGTATTCTTCGTTCCAGTTTATGAATCCGATTGATACTAGGTTGCTCAGTATTTAATGCAAACATGGTTTTTGGGAAGGGAACAAAAATATTGTCTCAGACATTACTTTTTGAATAAAGTTATTGGTTTTGCATACTCTTGATAAGTGGGACATCTCTGAAGGGACCAAGCAAAAATATACAGGGAAGGAATAGAAAAAATGTTCAGAGAATGTTCCATTTATCTTTTGTATGGAATATGTTCTGAAGAGACCAGATCAAGCAGTCCCAGTTAGCAATAGCGATTTGTATAAAGCCCCACTTATCCAGGTTCCCACTTATCAAGAGTTCGCAACGTATTCACATTAGACACGGACCATCATTAGATGCGAACCAGGCCATTGTGAACATATGGTCTTATTTTGGTTTCCATATATATTTTTATTTCCTTTTACAGGCCAAAAACGGGGACAGCAAACGATCGCTTTTATATTTGGTGTGACCAATGGAAGAACGAGGAACAGCCGACATTTTATGAGTTTTACTACAACAAAGAAATCACGCGACCAGCTTCTTTACCTATCCTAAACCCAACATCAACTAATATCAACTACATTTCTAATGTTTTGCTTCCTGCTGGTCCGGAAAAAAGAAACTATACGGTCGACCTGATTATCTTCATCCGGAACAAGTTTGGACAACTAGCGGAATACACAGACTTGAGTGTTATTGTAAGTAGGGGCGGGGTTTCGTTGTTGAGTTACAAAAACAATTAAATTTACGTTATCGGAAAAAACAGTGTCGGTAAAATTTGTTAATAGGACAAAATTTCGTGAATTCTAGAAAATTCGTCCAGTTTGTCCAAAACTGTTCTGACCGATAAGGTATTTATTTTTTGGGCTTTGCTGTCGTTGTCGTTTTAACACAGATATGCTACAAAAGCCAACCAAGAGTCGTTCGAAACAAACTTGTTATATTTACTAGACTTTTGAAGCCATCTTGGGCGATTTCTCTACAAGCAAATTTTTGCGTTACTCGACACGTTCGACCTAGAAACTTTAAGATTCAGAATGGTGAGTCACATATATTCGCATACTGCAAACGTTTTTGAAACAGGTCAAACCAATTGAGCTCACTAAGAAAGTCAACATTGCATCATTGGCTACAAGTCTGATACCTGACAATCCAAAAGATGTTGCATCAATAACCTCAGCAGCTCAGGCAATTAGTAATCTCTTCCAAATGGCTAAACTACAAACACCAACAGAACCAGACGTGGATCCTTTCACTGGACTGGCAGTCAAAATAGACAAACATGAGGAAAAACGAAGAGAAGAAGCACAACTACAAAGAAAACAGGTAAGACAGGACATATATTTTTTTGGAGAACGTGCTTAAGATGAAGTTAATGATGACAATGTTTGACATAAGTCTTCTGAGGATGATATAGTATGATTGAAACGCTATATCCTCGATTTTCCCGTGCATCATCGAGTGGTACCGGAATTTATATCTCGCCCGCACACAGTGACTACTGATGTGACTCCAAAACCCGACACTGTTCTCACAAGGACTGGATAGAGAACAGTTGCACTAGTAATGCATAAGTCGTGAGTTTAAATCTGACTTCAGTCCTCAGTTTTCCGAAACTGAGGGTTGATCACTTAGCGTAAGGTACTCCTACACAGTTAATGCCAACAATGTTTGACATAAGTCTTCTGAGGATAATCATGATAGTGTTTACAAGAGCAACAAGACTGGAGATTCTATTTTTCAAACAGTAACCCTCTTATCTTAAACAATAGAAAACTAAGGATAATCTCAAATTGGACTCAATTTTCCTCGTTTTTATGAGAAATAAAAGTATATGATTGGATACATATTTTCCAAAATAACATATTCATAAGAGTAATGAGGCTGTAGATTTCAGTTTGCATACAATATCCCTATTGCTTTAAACATTGCAAAACTAAAACTAATCTCGAGTCTGAGCCCATTGGACCCAGTCCTAACAAAATAAAAGTGCAAGGCAAGGAACACATTTGTAATACGAAAACAGGTGTTTTAGGTGCAAAGTTGATACAAACTTTTGCAAGAGGTCAAATGTTATACCGAAAGTTGCAGCAGCCAGGCAGATCCTTAGAAAATCAATCAATCAATCGATATTTATTTGATAAAGTAGGTTAAAATATACAGGCAGCTTTAAGCTGATGCGGACCTACAACTAAATATCTAATAAAATAAAGTTGAAGTATGTATCTAAGATTTAAAGTAGTTGCATGGCTAGCCTAAGAAGCTGGAAATCGAAATTAAGGTAGCAATTTGCAAACTGACATTAAATGTCACAGATATAAAATCGAAACAGACGTTGAATATCAAAACAAATGAAATCTGAAATTAAAAAACAAATAAGAGCGACTTGGATAGTATGAAAAATATACAAGCGTCTGAGAACTTAAGGGACCATTGCCGCGACCTGGGACCGTTGCCGCGACCTTGCCTTTCCAAGGCTTTTACGATATGTCGGTCTAGTCTATTTCAAGAAAACGACCTGGGTCGATATGATGTTAGGTATTTACAAAGAAATATTCCACCAATACCTTTAGGTAAAACAACAAATGATAACATATCTGAAGGAGGTTGATATGAGCAATCCAATGGAGGTTGGATCAGTTGCAGGAGCTATTTCATCTATCACCGAGGATGCTGATGACCTCACACCAGATTCCCAGGTACCTTAGTTACAAGTAATGATGACTTACATCAAATTCTCAGGTACCTTACTCACAATTTGCGAATGGCCTCACACCAAATGCCAAGGTATCTAGCTGTAAATAAGGAAGTTCACCCGAGAGGGAGGGGGAGGTGGTGTTCATTCATCACTGAGGATGATGATCTTGCACCAAGTTCTCATGTATCTTATTTACAAATCAGTTCTAATGCCCAAGGGCGGGGGGTCTCCACCTTACTACTTAGGTCATTTGCCGCCCGTTGGAACGGTGGCGAACTTAAAAAATTCTAAGTCCCAGTCTCTTCAAAAATGTTAAAAGGTTTCCTCTCTTGTACTTACATCGTAATTTTTAGGCAATCTTCTATTAAATCTTCAAGCGCAAACGTTCTTCTTTGTGTTATTTAGCGATGGGAATATTTCACGTATGGTGTAAAACGATCGCACAATTTCACTTCCTTTAGCGGCTGCCATTTCCTGTGATCGAACATTGTAACGCGAGTCATTTGTCATTGACTTGCGCATCATCATTTGTAAAACATGTTGTTCTTCTTCACGTGTAAAGATTTTTTGACAGTTTGACGGAGTATAAGAGCCATCACACGATTTCGCTTCCTTTGGCCACGGCGATTTCCTGTTTTCTAACGTTGTAATGCGAGTGATTTTTTTCTAGCAAACTAGTGTAAGAAAAGAGATGAAATGTCATTAAAAAATAACAGAACATAATATAAATAATATAAATAAATAATATAATATGAACATAATACAAGTTTGAATTTCTGAGTGACCCAAATGACCTCAATGGCTTCTTTTGTCCTCCTGAAAGCACGGCCTACCTATGGATACACCACTGTAGTAACATGGAAAGCTTTTAAGCATAATCGGCGTCACAGGATTTTGAAGTGCGGTGAAGTCCAACAATGTTGGAAACTGTTTGACACTAACTGTATCGTACTTAAAATTTCCATAGGACAATGCCATTTTTCTAATAACAAAGATTACATCAAACTTGGAGAATCACAAGGAAAACGATGATATAGATGAAAACCAAATGTCTGGAACAATTACAAATGTTTTGAATGCTGCATCAAATTTATTTACAAACGAAGTGAAGAATGCCAAAAGAACAGGTGGTGGGTAACAAAATTTTTACAGAATCTTATTTGGTAGTATTAAAATCCGATTTTAAAACAATTGCGTTTTTCAGTTAAGCGTTTAGCCAATCGCGATTCAAAATATGGAAAAAATACATACAGTTAACTCTCTCTAATTCGAATCCCAAGGGGGAAAACTTTTTGTTCGAATTATAGAGAGATTCGAATAGTAGAAAGTCTCTCTTGTTCGAATTTTCAGGTTTGAAGGGTGAAAATTCGAATCAGAGAAAGGATTTTGCCGAGGGGACCTGAAAATTTGTTCGAACTATAGAGGTTTTCGAATTACAGAGATTCGAATAAAAGAAAGTAAATTATAAGAGTTTCTTAAGGAAAATTGACAGTGACTTTGAATTCGTTCGAATTATAGAAAGATTCGAATAGTAGAGATTCGAAGTAGAGAGAGTCAACTGTACTATAATTACAACAGTTGAGATTTTAAGCAGCCAAATTTTAAGCTCGACCGTAAAGTGTAGTAAAGTATGACCCGGGCTAGGTTGAAATGTACGGTTGAGATGTCTCGCTTAAGTTGCGATCATATGAAAAACTACCAAATGTCCGTAGGGAGGACTGTAAAAAATTGTTCCATCAATGACAAAGTTGGAGAACCACAAGTTGGATAATATAGGTGGAGCCGTGGCCAAGTGGTAGAGCGCCGAGCTTAGAACTAGAGGTCCCGAGTTCGACGCGGGCATGAGGCTTTCGGTATTGAAAATTACCTCACCATAATTCACATGGTTTTGTGTTAATGTTTCACAGGAAAGCAGGACCCTTGTTGATAACAGTCCACACAGAACTGAAGAGGCTATCCTGGGTAAACATTCGTAAACAATAGAATAAATAATAGGTGAAAACCAAAATGTTTGGGACCATCACAAATTCCAATTAAAAAGCGTTTTCCCCTGATTTTCGTGAATCCCATTGTAAATCCAATCGTTTTTTATTGATAAACAGTTTTCTTTAGTGCTTTTTACCAGTAAATACAAGCAAATGCACTGTTTCAAGCAAATTCTTGAAGAAATAGTTCGATCTGTTACCTTTGCGGTTGTTGAAAAGTCACATTAGTGCAGGATCTGGTGATTCATTAAAATACATATGTAATATTCACTTGGTTTCATGAAAATACTTTGTTGTTTTTGTGAAAATTCCTACGGAATTCTTAAAGTGTTTCAATCAGCGAAGATTAACCCCGCAAATTTTTCCGAATTACCCCATCCGCGAAAAGAATTTATGGCGAAATTTTTCGGATGGTTTGATCCACGAAAATAAATTCCCCGCGAAATGTCCTAAATTTTGCGGTTCAAACCATCCACAGAAATTTCTTCCGCGAAAATTTCTGACATTGAAGTAGTTTAGGTGGTCATTCCAGTTGAAAGTGGATATCCAAATGAAAATAGATTTAGGCTAATTTCGCCCCAAAGATCATGTGCTCCCTGGTGCATTTGTCGCGGGGCTCCTAGATCCTTACATAGTGGTTCAGGGTAGTAAAAAAAAGGACAGCTCTAAATGGAATTGGCGTTTGATGTCAGAAACTTTCGCGAATTTCGCAAAGTTACTATCCATTTCGCGAAATTCAATTCCACGCTCGATCGAGCTTGGACAAATTAATAAATCTTTCTATTTAATCGCGATTAATGGTTAATTGTGCTCGAAATACTGTAGGCCGTTTACATGAGAATTTCATTTCGGGTGAAACTAAATTTTTTAACAATGTCATTCACTGTAACTAACCACTTATGGGGTTTCCTTTGACACGAAAATGAAATTTAATTTCTGTCATTTTTGACCAAAATTAGTTCATTTCGGGTAGTTTCGAGTTGTGAGTTTCAAGTCAACCCGAAATGAAATTCTCATGCAAACGGCCTCTTAGTTCACAGTACGCAACCGTAATCACTAGGAAATTAAGATGATGGGTTAAAAAGTCATGAATAAAAATCTTTCTTATGTATGTTTTAGGTTCAAATTCAAGCATCACACAGAACTCAACAGCAAATGGCAATAAGGTTTGCGTAGATTTTTCTTTGATCTATCAACTGCCTTGTACTGAAATCTACTCACAGGAGATTAAAGCCAAGTCTTTGTTTCTTTCAATTCCGTTTACAAATACTACAGTCAAATTTGTGTAATACGAACAAGAAAGTGCATCCTTCCGCTTTTCAAACCATAATCCTAATACAGAATGGTCCCAGAAGTGAAAATTACAGAGAGTTTAAGGGAGCCTGCGTATTCTAATCAGTTTATACACTTGTTTCTATCGCTCGATTCACCCTCTTTTACTAAGTTTCGGTATTGCTCCACAATAGTAACATCTTTGTGGAGAGTCACAAGTCTTTCTTGTAGTAAGCTGCTGGGTTTTAACAACTTCCAGCTAGTCTTCCAGTCTTCAATCTCCCCTGAAACAATTCATAGTTGACAAAACGATATTCTCGACTGATGAAGTCAAATAAGTTCGAAAAGCGTCTTGAGGTCCGTGAAAACTATAGCTCCCAAGTTAGATTTGAGTAGTGTGATCGAGCAACAATTTTTTTCATACTATATACGTTTTAAGCAGAATTGAAGTTGTTTTCTTCCTTTTTAAGTTACAACTACCGACATAAGCTCGTCTTGCAAAACGCGATAGCATCTTTTTAAAGGAATCCAGGAAGTTCAGTAGACGTCCTTAAGACGTCCTTTGTTCACTGAGTTTTGAATTAACCAACGTTGTCTATCATACTAAACGTATTCATTTAGGCTAATGGATCTATTGCTAACATTAACAAACTTGTAAAGACGTTAGATGTTGGATTTTCTATGTTGGCGAAACACCAAGTCGAAGGTGAAACTGTCACAGTTGGCAAAACCAAATCTTTCGAGTATGGTATACAGAAAGCATCAGCATTTGAACTTGACGATGTGACAATTGGAAATGGTGGATTTGTGTTGCCTGAAAGTTCATCGATGTTTAACTCAACAACCATGGGAGAATCTCTCAGTGTTGTGGTAAGAGTGTTTTTACACTGAAAGTATTCTTGTTTAGGTATTGTTTACAGTTTCATGACAGGGGGCGGATACAAACCACCATGTGAAAATCCCGAACTTTTCCGATTTTCTGATTAAATTTCCCCGATTCTTCCCGAAATGTCTA
>JAUBWS010085865.1:0-12037 GCA_032270445.1 Darlingtonia californica | reverse complement strand
GTTTTATATATTTATTTGTAGATATGTAAATACTGAAATGTGTATACCTGTTTTTAAACATTGAAATAATAATAAATAATAACATGTGTAATTCAATTGCAAGTTATACGTATGTCACGTGTAATGCAACAGCAAGTTACGTATGTTACATGTAGTTCAATTGAAAGTTACGTATGTGACGTGTAATGCAACAGCAAGTTACTTATGTCACATTTAATGCAATGTAATTCAATACAGTAAAATGAAGAAACGTTTGTTACACGTAAAATATGATAGCCTACGTATGTCACGTACATTATAAAGATGGTATAATCCGCATGTTAAGATAGGTGCTTACGTTACGTATAGTGTAATGGTAGGTTTATGTATACTTACACGGCAGTCATAGTCCGGTCGGCTTCACTGACAGTTCATTAGAGAAATGATAAGTTAGGCATGTCACATTGAACCGAAATTAATGTTACTCCAGATTACTTCAATTAATAAATTTTCCCGTTTTATAGTATTGTCCACAAAACTGCATACCATGTCCTGCAGGAACGTATTGTTATGAAGGTGAAAAGTTTGACTGCAAGCCAGGAACGTACAGTGATGGCACAGGTACTTTGATTTATTCCCTGGAATTTTTGGCGTCTAGTTTTCCGCAATCTCACCCCAAGGATAGTCTCATATTCGAATTAGAAACGTTACTTGTGGCTTCGATTTAGACCTTTTCTGCGTCGCCAGGTTGAGAAATATGTTTTGGAAGTGTCATTTCTGAATCGTTTTTCCAAAGATTCGAATAAATATGGTCCTGAGTGAAGTTTATGTATGTCATCGGTGAAGAAACTTTTCGTTTCGTAAGTTTTCGTCGGTGAAAAATTCGTCAGCTGGCATATATCTCACCACCGAATAGTTTTTCAATTTCTTTCAAAATACATTCAAGTTTTTTTTCTTTCAAGGAAACTGCAAACTGTGTGAGCCTGGCTCCTTTAACAATGAATACCGTCAGCCAAAATGCCAGTGTTGTTCTGCAGGATATTTCAGTACTTACATGAGAACCAGCTGTGAACCGTGTCCCAGGAACGAATATTCCCTCGGGAAATGCGATGATTGCAAGACATGTCCCATTGGAACCGATTGTAAGTTTCAGATAATTAACTCAGTATTCGAGAAAGCTTAAGCACCTTGGTGAAATGTTGTAGTCACTAGGTAGAAATAAAACCCTTTAACTGCCGGAAAAATTTAAAAATTTGGCAATCTTTGAATATAGTCTACTTCCCTGTTCGCACAAGACGTCGTTTTGACGTCGTTCGACAGTCTTATGCTGGCTGGATCATTGATTAAAGAAACTATTTCCTCAGCTGTTGCATGGAGGAGTCTAACAGCCTTGTAATTCTTTATATGTCAAGTTGACTGAACACTGGTGCATAAAAGTTTAAAAGGCATCGACAAACGTCAGCAATAAACTCTAATGGCATGAAACTGGTTTGTGGATAGTAAGTTTAAGGCAATACCACATTTTTTTCTAGTAAGACTCCACTTTTTTCTGTTAATATATTATTATAGCATATAATTGCATCCTTTTCAATCAGGTGGATGTGCGGTGTCGCCATGTGCACCAGGTGTGGTATGCCGCAATATTGGTTTAGGTGGTTATACATGTGAAGCCTGCCTACCTGGTTATAAGAATGCAACATTAGGGAATGGTTGTGACGACATCGATGAGGTATGTATCACAGCGTGAAATTCTACCGAATAAGGTCCCGTATTCGGACGTTTTTCACGTTTTGTGTAGTTGCAGTAATATATATCTCTTTAACGGATGGTTTTCTTCCATTTTATCCAAATTTTTGTCCAAGTCGTCACGAGACAAAAGCTGTTTCAATGTTATATATGCAAAGGCAGACATTACTTTGATACAGATACAGGCAATATAATTGCTTTAGATGATGAAAAGTTGACAGCAAAATAGCTTTAACAGTAGCGATATTAACAAAACCAAGATCTACGACGTAGATGCTGATCGATTATGCTGCTGAAAGTTGCTTGGCATGCTGATTTCAAGAACGGCTGTGCAACGTTTTACGTCGTAGACAACGGGTTGCTTAACCCTGCTAGCACGTAAACCCGCGAACAATTCAAAGATGTAGATGAGATTGGTGGTTTAAAGTTGCTAGTTCTAAAATTTAAACATAAAAGGGGGCTAAGATGGGAAAATATATGCCAATTATTGTTATAGATACTTAATATACTGTCACTGCAAGTTAACAATAAATAATAAAAAGCATGAATATAAAGAAATATATATAAAACTGTTAAGAGATGATTTTTTCGAATAACATTACTAAAATGCATTGTATCTTTTGAATCTAGTGTACTGAAAATCCATGTTTCCGAGAATGCGTCAACATGGAGCCTGGATTCAGATGTTCAGGTTGTCCACCTGGTTTTGTTGGAGACACACCGGCTGGAATAGGGTTAGAGTTTGCGCGGAATAATAAACAAAATTGTACGGACATTAATGAATGTTCACAAGAAAACATGTGTGATGTCAATTCGTATTGTGTTAACACGCCGGTAAGTGGAAACAAGTCGTTCTTTTTCTCACCATAAAGGAGCCACAAGAAACAAAAAGTTTTATTTGGATGACAAATATTTTTTTTATTGATACCCTGCTTGACGTAATTTGCACGAGATTGGAAAGATTTTTAGTTTGATGAACTTTTCGATTTGGCAAATACACTTGAAATTTGATTAATTAAGCTAATTTGCGAAAAATAAGAATGGATAAATTGCGCCACAAAGGCACGTAAGGGACGCAGGGCACTTAATAAAACAACGAGCTTGTATAGCACGTAAGGCATGTTGAGACTTAAGACAGACCATTCAACAGACTTATGTGAAAAACTTTGTTTCGCCATATTAACTTTCATGATTCAAAGTTACGCAGTTCATGATTCCAAAGTTGATATTTTTTGGAGATGGAAAAAGTAGCTATGTCACAATTCAATCATATAGTTTATTTTCTTTTTTAACAGGGCAGTTACTACTGCGGGGCATGTAAAGCAGGCTATGTTGGAACAGGCAACGGAACTTGTCGCCTCGGTGATTATTGCGCAATAGGGCTGCATAATTGCCATAGCAACGCAACATGTATTCCTTTGTCGGCTGGAAAATATAAATGCAAGGTTAGTCCCTCTAAAATATTTGGTTTGAAATAATAATGTAAAGTTAGATATTTAATTAAAAAGAGTAAGGGATCTAATGGTGTGTCATTTGCTATTTCAAGGCAAGAATGGGTAGCAAATTGTGTTATAAAAAGTAATTTATTTCACAAATGCTAGAATTTTCAATGTTGTTTACATTTTACACGGTTTAGAACAATCGAGGCTCAAATTGGGCACACAAAAATAAGAAAACTTTAAGCTGAGCAATTCTTTTGGTTCTTATTCAAAAAATAAGTGTAACATATTTATATCATTCATTCTCTAGTTGATTTCAAATGCTGAGATAATTGGTGGATGAGAATTATGCGTTCTTGTTTTCTACCAGCGGGAAAAAATTTAACTCCTTAACCCAGCGAGAAAAATGTGAAAAAAACCATGTGGAGGAGTATTTTATTTTTAAATGGCACCCAGACTGCGTGCTGTTTAAAAATGAAAAGCACTACTCCACATAGTGTTTTTACTTATTTTTCCCACTAGGAAGTAGTGAACATATATATGGACGGGTATTACTTAGTTGGAGAGGAATTGGGTTAAATTAAATTTATTGTCCTATTTCTTATCAATTTATACTAAACATACAATTCGCCAATTTTACTATACTAATACACGCTGCCTTTCAAATTCATCAAAATCTAACCTTCCTTGTATTATATTTTTAACCTTTTTATTTTAGTGCAAAGATGGATTTGCAGGTGACGGAGAAGCATGTGGTCCGGATGATGATTATGACGGAATCAGTACGGAAGGTGTTCCTTGTGGATCACCGTCTTGTAAGCCAGTAAGTATCCATACGCGCATCGGATATGACTCTCTTGTAGAGAAAAGTTATTATAATATAGTAAAACAAATTTCATTTTGAATTCACTTAAACTGTGCTTGTTAAACTTTGCTTTTTAATTGAAGAATAACTTAATTGTACAAACTTCGGATAATTTATGATAACATCCAAAGCCTAATACCTGATGACTTTCTGGTAGAAAAAATTGAATATTGTAATGTGTTAGTTAAATTTTGCTTGCTTTATTCTGGGATGTAGATAGGTATTCCCTTGGGCATAGACCCTGCAACACTCTAAGCGAATCTTTACCTATATCATTTTGAGAATGTATTTCCTGTCTTTCCCGCACTAAGCGGGTAAAATTACTCCCTCCCCCTCGTGAAGAATTAGTCTGATTCGCCGACCCTTACAAAAGTTACACGTGTTTCGCAGAGTGATGTGAAGCAGCCTAGTGAAGAATAGGGTTAAAATAGCCTGGCAACCTATGTGAGAACTATCTGGTGGTTTCGCACACATCCGAATTTTCTACGGCTTCCTTATTTCTTTATTTCCACTACGTCTGATAAAATTCATTTTACCCGAGGGAATTCTGAGTGTTGAGTACCCATAACACGTGTGTAAAGCAACAACTGTCGGTCACAAGCCCGAGACCTTGGTTGAAATGGAGTTTTTCTTTTCCTGTTAAATTTCTTTGATTTCTGTTTGAAATTTCTTACTTTTTTCTTTTGAATGACTATTTTTCTTCTTCATCGTCACACTTCATATCAACTTTTTCTATTTCAAGATCATATCTGTCCTTCGTATCTTCATGTCCTGTATTGTGTGCGTAGAGTTTTTCTGTCATGTCGGTGTTGTTTTTGTGTATATTATATTATGTCACTTAGCCGTTCCACTTGGCTACTTGGATCTCCGAAAACCATATGTATAGGTTTACTATAGTTGAAATATAAAACTAAATGGAACAATAAATTTTAATTTTCAAAAGTCAAAGTTTCATGGAAATATCGATAAGATTATCAATTGTGGAGTTATTATTTTTAACCACTTGTCCAGAAGGGAAGGTGTTACTTTGCCGACCTTGTGGTATTTGTCATCATTAAACATATAGCTTACCCTGTACTGGCAAAACTTGTTAATTCTAGGATAACTGTCCAAAAGCACCAAATACCGGACAAGAAGATTTTGACACGGATACACTCGGTGATGTTTGTGATACTGATGATGATAATGATAATTTCCCTGATTCTTCAGTAAGTAATAGTTCTTACATCAGTCGATGCAAAACAATTAGCGCAGTTATTTTTCGATTTTGAAAAGAATTTTTCATCATGTAAATTCAGCAATTTATTGGCATCATATAATTTTCCAAAGCGGCACCAAACGCCATGTAAGTGAACTTTCAACATCCTCATGACATCGCAATGCCTTAATTTGGGACTTCTCCGAAAGAAAAAGGAGAATCTTGCCCTCGTTGCAGACAGCACATTCCAACACTAGATTTCTTTATGATTAAACGATTCCCATTTTCTGAAATGAAGAAGTGCATTCTACATCTACAGGCAGTTGCTTCATCAAACCAAAAAATAATGGAAAATTTCTTTCTGCGGCTCGGTCTTAAAAACACCTTCTTTTGATTTACATTTTGACTCATGGATTATATTGGACCTAATTGTCGTAAAATGATCGATTGTCAAGTATACTACAACAAATTTTAGGACAATTGTCCATTGTATTCATCTCGCAACCAAACCGATGAAGATAGCGATAAAGTTGGTGATGTATGCGATAATTGTGCGTCCTTATCAAATGAAGATCAACTAGATACAGACAATGATGGAATTGGTGATGTTTGTGATAATGACAAAGATGGTGATGGTCAGTATGATTGACACTTCCCACCCAGTGGGCAAAATCGTGAAAAACCCCATGTGGAGGAGTGTTTTCTTGTTGAACGGCGCGCAGAATTGCGTACCGTTTAAAAAAGAAAAAGACTCCTCTGTATAGGGTTTTTACTAATTTTTCCCACTGGGCAGTGTGTGCAAAATCAGTAAAAACACAATTGGGAGGAGTGTTTTTCTTTATATATAGAAAAAAAACACTCATCCACGTTTGTTTTCTTCACGATTTTGCCCAATGGGTTTTCCTTATGATCAAGAATCAGATTTACCTAGCACAGCATCTTCAAATATATCTATGACAAGTTTACATTAGACCAAGAAACAACGCCTGCCAAAATATTTTAACAAATCCTCTTATTTTCAAACGATAACAAAACGGTTTTACCGGCAACCGACAAAACAATTACTCATCTATTTTTGACTTCCACACAATAACCCTTTTCTGGTTTCTTCACTCCATATATGTAGCGTATAACCGTTAAAATATACTTAAAACGCTGTTCAAAACATACTTTCTCTACTTAACACATTGTGGCAAGTATACTGTGTTAGTCCAGTTAAGAACCCTGAACGAGCGGGTAGAAATACTCTTTCGCGCGGGAAATGGAATTGCATATACGGGACGAAGAATTTTATGCGTATCAAGAAAACGTTTAGTCAGACCATCTTAAAGAAAACGTTTTCTAGATATCCACAATTTATAAGAAGTTCAAATACATAACGATTCAATGATTTGATTTTTGGTCGATGTTATAGGTATATTGAACAATGTTGATAATTGCGAATTGATACCAAATGCGGACCAAACTGATTCTGATAGTGATGGTATTGGTGATGCATGCGATTCATGCAATGGAACAGCCTCTACTTTAGTAAGAGTCGATTTTATATGAACAATATAATTCTTGTATCTTAGACTCCAGGGGTTAGCTTAGTTTCAAAAATGGGTCTGGTTATTTATTCAGTGGTTTATAGAAGGGTGTTAGTATTTAGAAAATTGAATCAAGTGTACTTCGACTTCCAAGGAGCTTGCAGGGTGGTCTATAGTCCTAAAAATTCTAATTCTAAAAAACCTGGAATCGATTTTGAAAGGTCTTGAGAATCAAGGAAAAATTTCGGAATTCCCTGTCTTTCTGCAATCTTTAGAAATAGATTCTTTTGAATGCGACATTTTAAAGTGGGAAAACATTAATTTACTTTAGTTTTTGAATTTACTGTTAATTCTTAGGTCGCCATTGGTTTGGATTATTAGTAGCAAAAGAAATTTTGTTAAACTAGTTTGAGGCGATTTAACTTCCATGATCGGAATGGATTCAAGAGAGGCAATGCCCGTGTCATTTTTTTCTCCATAAATATTCATTTCCGGATTATTGGCATAGTGTTTGCCAAATAGTCTGGGGGACCAGGGCCCAATACTAGCTACGATCCATATCAAAGACTCAAGGGTTTTAAAGATTTCATTTTATTGCATTAATTATCTTATCTCTTAAAAAATAGACTGACAGCAACATGAACGGATACGCTGACGAGTGTGACCCAACCAACAATGACAAGTAAGATCTTTTATATAGATGGCAATTACTTGCTCTCTATTATTTTTGGTATTTATTAACACCTCTCCATTTGTTTCCGCAACAAATAGTCAAAAGTAGCAGTAAAATCAGAATTTGGAGAACAAAACAAATAGCCCTCGAATTTAATTCCTCTTCACTAACCTCTCCCCTGTCTAATATCGTAGTAAAACTGTATATTAGGATCATTGTTAATCCTCCTAGAAATCTCATTGGGATAAGATCGACCATTTAAAATTATCCTAGTATGAAATCCTCTAAACATTAATTAATTTTCTTTTGTTTTGACAGGGACGGTGACAGTGTCATTAATCAATTTGATAACTGTATTGACATTCCAAATGCTGACCAAAGTGATGTTGATGGTGATGGGAAAGGTAGAATTTTACCCCTAGTAGTTACAATTAAGTAGTAAGTAAGTAAGTAAGTAAGTAAGTAAGTAAGTAACGTATATATTTGTCAACAATGTAACGGCAGGAGACCATCCCAAATAGATATAAATCTAATCAGAGGGGATGGACACCAGAAAAAATACAGGGTTAAATAAAAATAAAATTTACCTACTACAGATTTATTATAAAAATACAAATTGTTAATCCAATCAGATGAAAATCATACTGTAAATACTGACAATCTTAAAAGAGTAGATTTATGTTAATTGTACTTTGAAAAGAAATAGAGTTTAGCTAGCTGTTTACTTTGGCACAATGAGTAATACGACAACGGCTGCAACTTAAGGGGGTTGTAATTTACAAGATAATTCAATTGTAGGCTTACATTAAACCCTTCAAATTCTAATGTTCATTTAACCCTTTCTTATCCGTAGAGAATTGAGAGTCCTACTATGAAACCATGAACATACCTGAAAATAATATTTACAGCTTTAGAACATTTATAGATTTATAGCTTAAAGTTGGTGAACAAAATGTCTCAAGCATATTAAGGCCGGATTTCAATATCGCATGCACTTCCACCCTTCAAATGATATTCATTTATGGCTCAAAAGAAGCGTATCACTAAGCAGATCACTTTTTCGTCGTGGTAGATGGTACCAAGTATGCATATGGTGAGTAATTGGCTAAATACCTGTATTTTACGCCATTTTGATGACGTTATCAAAATTGAAAATTAAATATCTCAAGTTTGAAAAGAGATATCACCTTCAAATTTTCACAAAAGTTTTATATTAATAAATTATTTCAGAATTCATCACGTTTACGTAAAAAAAATTTTATAAAATGCTGATATCAGCATAAAATTTGAATTTTTGAATTCATTCTGAAATTTATTAATGTTACAGAACTCTGGTGAAATTTGAAGGTAATATCATTTTCAAACTTTAGATTTTTAATTTGATGACCTCATCGAAATGGCGAAAAATACAGGTTTTTAGCCAATTACTCACCATAGGCATATTTGGTACCATCTGCCAGGACAAAAAACTGACTGATGGGTGACACGCTTCTTTTTAACCATAAATAACCAATATTTGGTGGGTGGAAGTGCATGTGACATTGAAATCCGGCCTTAATGTGATTGAGCCTATAAAATCGATACCTATATGCCAATTACTGCTATTGTCCAATTGTTTGATATTTTTGCAGGTGATGTTTGTGATGATGATAGCGATGGAGATGGAGTAACAGATGACAAAGATAATTGTGTATTCATCCAAAATCCAGGACAAGAGCATATAAATTATGGATATGATCTATCGTGTAAGAAATTTTCACAAATATCAAAAGAAGCCTTGCAACATTTCTTTCATTGTAAAAATATTCAGAAATTCTTGTCAAAAAAAATGACCTATTGTGCTTGTTTTATTTTCTTTTTTACCAATTGGCTTTACCAGTATAGATATAAAGATAATAAAGATATTTTCAATAGCTTTTTGAAAATACTAATACGGTTATTTTTAACCCTTAGAAATCACTCAACTTTTTAAAAACGGTCAACATTTTCAGAGATTTTTCTAACACTTCTCAAAATTTACACTTAAGGGAAGAAGTTTTATAGTTTTTCATAGTAAATTCTGAACGTATATATACTTCCCTTTTTCGCGCTCCCAAGGGCTAACATATATAATCTCTGTTACAAGGAAGATACACAACAAGCGTGTAAATTATGGAAACTGTATTTTTTTCTTTTTTATATATCCATTCTTTTCGTTTATGAATTCTTATGTTCTTTATAGCTAATGCTATTGGTGATGCCTGCTTAACCGACTTTGACGGCGACTCTGTAACTGACGAAATCGACAGTTGTCCACGACTGAAAGCAGTTTCAACAACATCGTTCAAAAACCACATGCTTGTAGATTTAGCAAATCCATCATCGAGTGAGGGCAAACCGCTCTGGAAAGTTCTTTACAACGTATGGGTTTCGTATTTGATTTTTTGCAGAAGTGTAGTTGCTATTCAGCATTTAACGTTTTTACAAACGAATTTCTGTAAGAAAGTACTTCAGCAGTGAAAATTACCTTATTGCAATCCTAACGTTGTTTGTGATCTGATGTTACTAAAAATTTTAACTGATTTCATTTTCCTTTATTATCAGTAATATCAGTAGAGTCTACTGCATTCAACCAGATCTCTCTTAACCTTAACACACCAGTCACTTCATGTAAAAATGTCTTTTCTTTCTAAAATAATTCTCTTATCAACCACAGGGGAAGCATGTTGAACAAACTAAGAATACACTCAGACCATCTTTGCTAGTTGGTAGGTTTTTTTATGTTAAAAAATCGAAAAAAATTTTCCTATGCTATATTTTTCTTTAAACAATGAGTTTTTGGACATTTCAGTGCTGAAGGTTTTGTCTTTTAGTTCTCGAGAGTAAAGGAAATTTTAACAATCTAGAATAGTTTTCTAAATATTATCTCTTCCAAATTTAAAAATATCCTTAATGTCCTTATACCAATTTAAGGCCACCAACGATATGACGAAATCAATTTTTCTGGAACATACTTTGTCAACCAAGATAGTGGTCAAGGAAATTACATTGGATTTGTATTTGGTTACCAAAACAACAGACAGTTTTATCTGGTAGCATGGCGCCATAGCAATCTGAATTATTTGAGCAGTACTTATAAGGGAGGAATAACAGGCATTCAGATAAAGGTATAGTATCTTAAGAAGACAAATTATTCGCTTGACAAATTTTCGCAATTTTCGCCAATTTTGGGTAAATTTGCGATCCTCACGAAAACATTTTTGAAAATTTCTCCAAACGGCATAAAAGACTTTTGGTCAAAAATCTTGTTAATTTGCGAAAGTAAATCCACGCGAATTAATGTAAAACATTTTGACTTGTGAAAATAAATCCATGCAAAAAATTTGCTTCCTTAAGGTATCTGGAAACAAGGCCGTGATTTCTTTGGGATGAACCCATTGTAACCTTTGCAGCTTGTAAATTTTGGTGAATAAGCATTTTCTTACACATTACCTTTGCAGCTTTCCAAGTACAGCAGAACTTCACTAGTAGCTTTTGTACATAACCATTTAAAATCAGACCGGCTTCTTCCTAGAGAGCACCGAGAACTTTTTAAGAAGCTTTGCCCCAACAGCCCTTACCTGATTGCTGAGCCTGTTCGGAAATCGTGAGAATAATGTTCGCAGAGCAACCATGGGAGACGCCGCGTAGTAGTTGTTTTTTCATATGTACCATACTTTATAGTTTATAGATTTGGTGATTATGTTCTGAGGTAATCTGAGCATTGCGCATCGAAATTTCAAAATTTCTATTACTTTTTTAACTTTCACAATCAATAAGCTCTTATTGGCTTTGATAAGATTAGGTTTTATATTCCTCACAAATTTTGAGAGTTGTTTAGCCGATTTTCAAGCATTTACGAAGGGGTAGATGAATGATGTATTTTTGGTCAAATTTGGGCGCATAGTGCATCTTTTGACATCTAGTTGTTGAATTCAATGGCAATTCTGATTTTTTTTATAGATGATAAACTCAACAACAGGACCATCAAGTGCTTTTGAATATGCGTTATGGTATTCTGAAGATACAGCGAATCAGGTATTTCTTCTTCAAAATAGGAAACTACATTTAATTAAGTCATTTTCAAAACCTTTGCTCGTTATACGTCGATAATTCCCCATTACTTTACAGATGCAGTTTTTAAAACATTTGCTAAATGAAATATCTATTCAATGTCTTTAAAAAACAGATTTTTATTATTAGTATTGTTTCATCTTGATAGGCAAAATTGTTGTGGATTGATCCTAAATTACAAGCATGGCAATTCAAAACACCGTACATCTTTCAATTGCAATTCAAACCGTCGGTTGGAAGAATAAGGTTTGACTACTACAGTGTTTTGTTCGTATTCAGATTTATGATAACTGTCTCTGATATCCAATCCAGAGGTGGTGAAAATACCAATTTTCAAACACTCAAATGTTTTTTAGACCATCCGACCTCAATTTTCTTTAGAAAAACAAATCTGTTTTTAATCCGTCCTACCCTTTCCAATGCCTTTCCCGAACTTTCATGAGGTTCATTTTTTCGACGAGGTGAAGAAGGGGGGGGGGGGGGGGGGGGGTTTGGGGTGGTTAAGTTTTAGTGTTG
>JAUBWS010085854.1:0-12038 GCA_032270445.1 Darlingtonia californica | reverse complement strand
CGATGGTGAAATAGACTAGCAATTAATCGTTATTTATCCAATCATCACAGCTTTTATTTTTGTCCATTTTTCCAACCCCCCCCCCCCCCCCGAAAATTGAGACCACCCCGGCTATTTAATTTTTGAAAATTTTCCAACCCCCCCCCCCCCGCCGTTTATTTGGAACTCGAGAGTACTATCACTTCAGCTGATGACGTCATCAATCTTTTGATTGGCAATTTTGAGGAAACACGACCAAGATTCTTTATGATAAAAATGGTTATCTCAGTATGATAAAATACGCTAAGTAAAACTATATTAATACCTTTTAAAAAATGGAAACGGAACTAAAAACTTATTTTCCATGAAAAGTTTTTGATCGTTAACTATTAGGCTTTACTTTCGAGAATTTTCAAGACATTCAGTTCAGTCTTTAGAAAAAACATAAAAATATCAATTCGTTTTGTAAGAATCTCGTACACTTACCTGTTTCATGAATATCTGTACTATGTTCCAACCAAGATGAGTGATATCTTACAATATTTGTATGGTCCAGATCTGAAAAGATTTGTACCTCCCTTAAAGTCTAAACAATGAAAAATTAATTTGCGTCACTTTTATAGCATGAATTGAAGAAATAACCGAAATGATTTGAATAAAATTCCGTCATTTTCCGATGATTTAAGAACCTTAACACTTTATAGGGTAATATTTTGGCCACTTGACCAAATTCCAAAGGTAAATGGTAGGATTAACGAAAATTGCTCATTTTTGGCACTAGCACTTTATGTCTAGTTTCCAAAATTATAGTAAAATTTGTCATAATCAGCATATTTTCGATGATGTCAGCACTTTTCTGTTACAAAGTACTGCTGTTTTGGGGAAAAATAAAACTAATTTTCATTTTCAATTGAACAAAAGCTTCAATTTGAGTAAATAACCCCTCAAATTAATAGTAATAGGATGGAGTTTCTTCGACTATACGAATGGAATGCATCACTTTCCCAAAAAAGGCAAAAAAACCGCAAAACTAAATCCGCAATAATCAATGCCCGCAAAAATTTACACCCTTAAGGTAGTTAAAGTTACAATATAAATTCTTTACATTACATTTCTTCCATCTTTATTTTGCACTGATTTGCGGGGAGTAGAAAAACACAAATATAAAAGAGTGGTAACCAAAGTTATAGAAAGTTTTGGTGAGAACATCTTAACTACAAAATGTCTAATACTATAAAACACATCACACTGTGTTCGGATCTTCGTTCTCACAACCTTACATTTTTTACAAGCTCATTCGTTTGGAAAAAAAAACTAAGGTTGACTCATAAAAACATACAACAATAGACCCCTACCCTAAGCTTAAAAGGAACCGTTAAATGACCCATAAATTCGTAGTCTGTGAATGATAAATACATACCTGTAATATCGTTTTAATATCTGTATCCACTAAAGGGATTTTTTTAATTGCATAGTGTTTATTGTCCAATTTATTTTTTGCTTTAACCACCACACCGAAGCCACCTGTCGCTATGTGTTCTTCCATTGTGAACATATCTCGATACCAAGAGTTTGTTGTGAATGCCGAAGTTGCTACTCTTTGAAAAGATATAAGGAAAATCAAAATTTCTTCGAATTGACAAAATCATAATTTGGATTCAAATTCATTCATGATAGATCTATATGTAGATTCAGCCTTATATATTGCAGATCTGTGTGAGATAGGAAGTCTTAAGAATCAACAGCGATTGGCAATTTTCACTAACGAAAGGTCCAAAAGACATCAAGCCTGTGGACAAGAGACCTGTCAGCTCAACGCAAATTAACAACTTAGCAACTTTAGGTGGGTCGATATGATGGAGACTCTTAATGCTTTCTCAATTAAGATTAAAATACAAAAAGTCCTTCTGGCGCATTGTTTAAAAGGGAAATAAAATTTAAAAAAACGCCATTGTAAATAATTTACTTCTTTAAATATCTTGTCCTACGTCTGTAAGATGCAAGGAGCTATACATTCAACTAACACTGGGGCAATTATTGAAAATTCAACTGCTACTAATGGTAGCGAACCAAAAGTACTGAGTGTAGTAAATAAATTGAAATGAATATTGATCGCTATCTAATTTGTAGCATTACATTAAAAAAAAAAGAAAACACGAATAACGCACCTTTTAAATTTTGAATATTTTTCTGGCTGCAAGGAGTTCATTGCATCTTCCTGAAACGATAAAATAAATAAGATATATAATATCAAAAAAGGTTATTAGCAGGTAACATGACCGGAATGAAAGGCCGTCAAATAAATTCACGCATATTAAGTGTCTGACACTACTTTGCATAGGCTGAACTTTCCATTATCTAAAATATATTTACAGAATTATTTTACAAGGATACAAAAATTGGAGAGCGCAATGATAAATGTTAATAATGTAATGCTAAATGATAATGATAATAACAATGATAAATTTACGATTTTCTATTTAAAAAAAGGTATTTTCTTTTGAAAAAATAGCAAAAATTTCATGATAACGGTGTATTTAAAATACAAACGAAAACATTTATGATTTTATTGTAGTGTCAATCAACAAAACAAAGGCTAAAACATCTCTTTCTATAGCCTCTTGCCAATATGAAAACTTTTCGGGACTTTTAATACATAAAAACACTAAGTTTTTAATTGGAAGCTTGTGTATTAGATTAGAACAGAGTATTAAATCTAACCACTTACATCAAATATTCAATTGAAAAAATGACTTCAAATGACTTCAAATGATCATGGAAATATAACTCACCTTAATCACAGTCACATACCCCTCCATCAAATGCTTCAATGCCTTTTGGTACCTCATCCTAACAGCCTTGAAGTCATCAAGATACGATAAGTTTGGAAGCACCTACATTCAAATTAACATTTTAAGTTACAAATTCAGGAAAGTTGAAAAAAAACCTCGTTGTTCAAAAGCGGGAAAATTCAGAGAAAACCTTGTTAAGCCTTTAACTGCCGATGCTGAGTATACTCAACATGAATTTTTCAAAATTGTTACGGTCCTGGACCCCTGGGTAGTGACCTACCTAGGAGTTCAGTGACCCATGCTCAAGAAAAAGACTATCTCCAAAGATATGAAAAATCTTGAAAATTTTCAGCACAGAAAGGGTTGTCTAGAACGAAACCAAGATTTTCACCTAGCATAATTACTTAAAAATCGGTTGTAGGTTTGTGTAATCAGATAAAAAACTAAAAACTCAAACAGTTTCTAGGATAAAAATGGCTATATCTAAAATATAAACAATGTTAACAAAATGTACTTTAACTGCCTGCAAAATTTGGATAGTAATATATAAGCAAAAAGTAAAGAAAACAAAATGTACATCATTACCATTGTCTTATTCAGCTTCTGACAGATCACTAGAATGGAAACACGTTTTAATTTGTGAACAAAATTTTTTTTATATATTTGGCGCTTATTAGGGGGCAACTTTTTCGAGAAACTTTTCGTCATTGTTGCCACCAATTTTCCGGTTGATGACGTTTTTTGATTTCTTTGAGGTCAAAAATGACAAAAATGCTTGTCATTTTTGTAGTTACTTTTAGGTGATGTAGAAATGATATTTATCAAAAAGCTTTTCCAAGCAAAACTTTTCTTCCACTGTTTTTGAAAATGCTGACAAACACGACAATCAAAGATGGCGCAAACATCGGGATGTAAATATAAAAACGAAAGTGAACATCAACTAAACCTTTTTCCCCGTAAGTTTACACACGAACACAGTCGAGATAACGACCACGGAAAATCCACCATTTTTATCATGGATTCCGACTGTTTTTGATAGAGAAAGGTGTAGCTGACTTGAGTGACAATCAAGATACAAGCAAAAATATTAGCTCTTATGAATTTTTTGAATCTTTTCAAAGAATAGCTTCTTCAGATTTTCGGGAACTGCCTTCCTGAATTTAAGTTACGTTCAGGTAGTAAATGTTAAAAGACTTTCAATAATTCATAAGTCGTGTTGAGGAGTTGATTTCACAACGATTGAATCTCAAGTATTCACCGTAAAAAGTTCCGTAACGTTTAAAAAGTTGTTACAAAATTTAATTCTCGACTCACTTTTGAACAAAGCTTCACTTGAATCCTCATCATCTGTGTACAGTGAACAGATGTGTTCCAGCATTGAGATGAACATCAACTGGTTCAATGGTTCACGTGGATTTATTGCAACGCCGTATGCACTTCCATCAGAAGTAGATCCAATGAACTGTTCGCTCTCAGCTATGGAACAAGAAGTGTCTAAAAATAACGAGGTTAAGCAAACCAAGATCTATAATATAACGTCAGCCAAATCATACAATGTCCCATTGAAAACTTGAAAACCAATTTCAAATCCAATTTGCAACGATACAACATTCACGCCGAAGATTTGCTCGGTTTGCTTATTAACCTCTACTTAACGTTTCTCCATTTCAATAAAATTTAAGAAAAAATAGAATTTCACCTATAAACTTTGCAATCAATTTCCACGAGGTCGGCCCGCGCTTTTGCAAGAGAGCTCGTGATTTGTAATTTAAAGAACGGGGCATTCAAGGAAAGCAACAATCAAAACAATAAAACTATTATTTGAATGACCAATCAAATTACAGGTTTAAAATACGCGCTAGACTACTGTTTCCAGGACCTGCTGACTACCTGAAAGGAACTTTAGCATAAGAGGCATAGATCCAGTATTGCAATCAACATAGGGTTTACTGCAATGCATTCTTTGACTATGAGCCTCATGCTGTTTGTTGATAATTGGATTAGTGATCAAAAACGTAAATAAAGTTTATTAGAGCACATTCACGTAAGACTTTTATTCCCAGAATTTGGGAAATAAAACAAGCAGATAACCTCGTTTTCAATCGAATTTGTCATGACTATATACAAGCCCGAGAAGGTATGTAATAACTACAGTTGACTCTCTCTAATTCGAATCCCAAGGGGGAAATTTTTTTGTTCGAATTACAGGGAGATTCGATTAGTAGAAAGTCTCTCTTGTTCGAATTTTCAGGTTTGAAGGGTTAAAATTCGAATTAGAGAGAGAAATCGGAATTGAAAAAAATCATAAAAGTGAAAAAAAAAATATATATATATATCGATTGTTCTTTGATTCTTTTCTTTCTTCCTAAGTTTCAAGATCTAGTACACACTAATTGCTGTAAATCTGTTCAATTTATGATTGTTTCTAGTTTACACTCCGAAAATTCGAATTATAGAGAGGATTTTGCAGAGGGGACCTGAAAATTTGCTCGAATTATAGAGGTTTTCGAATTAGAGAGATTCGAATAGTAGAAAATTGACGGTGACTTTTAATTTGTTCGAATTATAGAAAGATTCGAATAGTAGAGATTCGAATTAGAGAGAGTCAACTATATTGTTAAACTTTTACTTGTTGTTATGACGATATTATTTGAAAACGCGGTAAGCTCTGTATCTAATGAATTTACTGAAAAGAGCATAAAGTTGGTACCTTCAAAATTACTGAATCTTTCAAATTCAATGAAATCATTTGAAACATCATCTTGAGTGAAATGGTTTGGTTCACGAAGTGAACTTTTTGAAACACTGCTCAATGAAAATGGGTCGTCAAACATAATCAAAAGCACTCTTGCTCCAGCTAAAGATCATCGTAATGGTAGTTTCATTTCTTTATAAAACCTAAAAAAGACAGAAATTCCTTTTGATTAAAAATCCGTCTTATGCATCTCTTCTGGTTGTGCGAACTCTTTGAACCTAAGACCTATAAGCAAGGTTACACTCTTAGGTGCTTAATTAATTATCACCAATTTTCCATTTTTTCTAAGCTGCCCCACCCCTGCGAAGCTTATTAGATATTTTTCAAGGAATACTTCTAAGAAATATAAAAATTGCTTAATGTTTTGTTTAAGAGCTTTTTTGAAATTTCTACCACCCTGTTCATTAGGCGCCATGTAACAAATACAAAGAGCAATAACAAAAGGATGATTTTCCTGTTTAATCGTGTTGTTTAAAAGATGGTACACAAATTTGAATTGTGGTCACTTTTTTGGCACGTTAGTTTAACACTTGATCTCTAAGAATGTAGGGAGATTTTGCTTAATACACTAGTCATGGATCATCAATCCATGAATATGTCAATCATTTCGGACATTTAAAATCGAAATGATTTAGAAGACTTGGCTGCCCAGCAGCACTGATCAAATGTCACCTCCATGAGAAGGGACCAGAGTAAAGGAAGACAGAAAGGAAGACAGAAATTATTAGTATAGTTCCCCCCCCCCCCCCATTGTTAATGGAACACCCTATTCTTTGGATCCCTCTATCCTCTAGTGATTTTTTAACAACCCCCCCCCCCCAACTTTCAATTAGCATCCAACCCCCCCCCCCAGACCCCATTAAGAAATGAGAGGGGGGGGGGGCAAACAAACAACAAGCACAAACAGACAACTGCATTATCCTTCCCTGTCCTCCACACGAAGTAAGCAAACAAAAACAACCTTTGTGAGCTTTTTAGAGCAGAATAGTTTATTTTTGACCCATAATTACTTTTCAACCATAGCAGCAAAGTTTGTAAATTAGAAGTTAGTGTGCATGTTGTAGGGCAGGAAAAAGCATTGCTCTGTTCAAAAACAGCCTACATGACTTTCTGAAAGTCGTTAATTAACAATAAAACACTGCAGAGAAGTAAATTATTCAAAGTGCAATGATTACAGTAGAAACAAACGCTGCTCATTGATTTACGCATGCTTACTTTCTTGTTTTTTATGAAGTCTGTTGATCTTATTATTTAATACATTTAATGAGTTACTGATGGTACTGTACAAATGAGTCTTTTATAACAGTTTGGAAGCCTATTTATTGAAGAAACTTTGTGTTTAAACTAAAGAAGGGTAAAAGATGGGAGAAAGTCACGAACAAAATATACTGTAAAACAAAAATGGATTGTGATGACTATGTATGCCTTTTTTTCTTAGATTAAATGAAACTAGGGTAATAAAATCTTGTAATTTTCTATTTAATTCAGTTTCAATTAGATTTTTAAAAAGAGATTTTATTATAATTTTTTTTTATATGTTGTAGAGCTAAAAATTCTGTTCACAGCTGTTTTTACAGTTTTTCAATATTCTTTCTTGTTCACGAGATATTTCATTTCAAAAAATTTATGGATCCTCCATGACATGACTTCCTTATAAGGAAGATAAGCACTTTTACTTACCTTATAATGAAGTTAACCAGTCCGTGTAAAACACTAAAAAATCATAAATCTCTTAAACGAAAGAAGGTTTTTCAATTCTGTAAAGAGACTTATTAAAGAACTTTTGGGGCTCTACAATACCAAAAACTGATTTTACATCACAGAATCCCTTTCCAAAAATCTGATGCTGCGTATAACGATTACAAAAAGGTGCGCAAAATTCAGTGCATTTTATTTTAGGCGGATGGAAGTGACATAATACTTTACTGTTGATCTTGCACAACCAGCATGAAAATTTTCAGTATTATGAAAAAAATCATAGTTTACTATTGCACTTCTTTGTGCACAAGCTTTGTTTATGCTGTCGTGTTTCACAGTGCATTTTCCTGTGTGAGCACAAAATTGAACCAGTCACGCCAGTCGCACTTGCAAAAATTTAACTAATTGCCTTTTACATAAACATGTCTGATGTCTGGCGTCAATACTTTTTGTTCCTATACTTCACACTGGGCGTTTTGTCTGGTGTATTTCATGATATTTTTCAACCCCCAAACATACACTTGGCTGTCAAGTGTATCGACAGGGTTGTTCTATTTACTACTTGTCAGGTGTAAAACTTATGTTTTCTTTTCAGATACGGTCTACCTCATTGCGTAACAATTATCACACATAAGCTTCAATCTCAATTGCATGTTTTGTAAAAAGTTTGGGAAAAGTTCGCCCTACAGTAAGGCTAATGATCATTTTTTTGCTGACATTCTTGAATTTTTGTGTGGAAACCTGTCAGCAATGTTTTACAGTAATACAAGGCAGAAAGCAAAAGTTAAATTTCAATTTTTTAATTTCCATGATGCTTAAAATCATATTGAACTTCTATACCATTCAGGTGGTTTACTCAATTTCTTAACACATTGTGAGATAATTGAATTTTCATCCACCAATTTGGGGGGTCTGGAGCAAGCTTTCAAGATAATTTCTTGTAATATTAACACTTTGCATATGTTCACCTGAAAGTCTTCTGTATCATTTTTAAAGAGCTTTCAAATATAATTGGGATGCGTTTTTCAAAGTTTATAATATAATAACTTCGCCCACTATTTAAATAATGAAAGAGCGAAGATCTTTATAAAATTTGTTATATATCAGTGCGAATCGCGCTCCTCAACATAAACAAGGAGGGGGATTTATCGCGATCACACTGTTTTACAGAATGAGAAGACTGATTTATATCTAGTAATCTAGAATATTTGAATGTATAAAAATGACACCTTTATGAAAGATAGTAAGCTGTGAATAAATCTCATTGTGGACCAATTATGAAATAATTGTACTGTGAATATAAGCTAATAGTACTGAGAATAAATCACCATCAACTATTGACCAACTACACAGTAATTATAATTAATTGCAGCAATCAAAAGACCAAACGTTATTGGTCGAAATAGTGACTGGCTAATCCTTTGAATGAGTATATATAATGGTTTAAAAAAATTCCACTTTGCCTGATGATGAGAGAAGGATCTCTCGAAACGTCCCCAAATGTAAATAAACGTGATCCAAGCCACAATAATATTTACAAAATAAAAAAAATAATTTGAAAACCAAAATAAAATGTTGTCTTTATCTTCTTCTTTAGATTCATCATTGACATTGGCGGGCCTTATTGTTTCCCATGTGAAAGGCACCCATGAACAGGTGGTTTCGGTTATTTGACCAGCTGCC
Source organism: Darlingtonia californica (assembly GCA_032270445.1). Classification (NCBI taxonomy): domain Eukaryota; kingdom Viridiplantae; phylum Streptophyta; class Magnoliopsida; order Ericales; family Sarraceniaceae; genus Darlingtonia; species Darlingtonia californica. Next base: position 3,131 of record JAUBWS010085854.1, on the reverse strand, counting down.
AGGCCCTGTCTGGAGGCATGTGCATGTTGGCACACATGCAAATACATTTAGACAAGGAAAAATTGCTCATGCAATCAATGTTTTAAAAGCCCTATCGCACATGCAAAGAATCAACATTGTCTTGAAACATTCCTTAAAAATCAGCGAAGCGTTTTTTACTTCACACAAAATAAAAACAATTTTGCTTAAACAACATCTTCATTCTTGACCTTTTCAAATAATAAACAAACTCAGGGTTTGGTGTCTTTGTCACCCTACAGCTCAATTAAATGAAAAAGTTTTAACACTGTCTACTTGGGAAATTTGATTTCAAGCAGGGTTAAAATATAAATATTTCAAACAGTTGGCTAAAATAGTCGTAAACATTTTGGGGAGTGCTAAAACTGCAATTTGTTTTTAACGCTAATAGCGAACAGTTTCCTCTTTTATTTTTGTATTTTACTTGTGAATTAAACGTTTCATTTACAAGATGAACTTTCTCTGAATTTTGAGACAACGTTACTACTGTTTACGGTATGCACACACATACAGGTAGTCTCAAGTTTATTCCCAATACCAATTCGGATTTTCCTGATTCTTCCTGTCAAAACTTGCATAATCTTGTTTTTTTCCAATAAAAAATCAGAAAAATTCCCTCTACATTTCAAAGCAGCCAAATGTATTAGATACCGTAAAAGGGGGCGGCTTGAACTTTGACGATGCCACTGTGACATACCACAAAGTCCAGCTTCCAAATGTCAACAAAATAAAAAATTATAGATACCAAAGTAACGCGTCTGTTAACCAGATTGTCAACTAATCTGTTTTGAGCAACAGAAAGTGTAACAATATACAAGCAGCATATACACGCACAATAATATTCTACAAATCCCAAGGTGAAGTGTAATAAAAATTACACACGCACCACGCGACCAACATAAACCATTAAAACCTCGAAGACATGACCGCGTCACAGCTCCTTGCACCATTATGGTACGGTACAACAATGCTATTCACGTGATCAAACTATAGCGGGAATGGTTTCTATATGGTTTCGGCGCTACAGTTTAGAGATAAGGCGGGTTTTTCAACTGGGGATGACGCTAGTAAAAACCAGGTTTTGAAACATTCTCTTATTTTGAAAACGGAATGTGTTGATCAGTGAACTTGTAAAATGGCAGATGTGAAGAACGTGTGGTATAACTAATTGGCTTATAACGACTTATTTTAACTTTTAATTGTCTCAGGTGAATTTGTTTATTTTTGATATACCATGTATTAAGCAATTCTGTTTTAATCTACAACTAAGCTTGAACATGTAAACATTGTGAAGTCTTGATGTGCAGACCAGAAAATGTTGTTTGTTGTGGTGTGTCAAAGACAAAGTGGCATCGTGAAAGTTCAAGCCGCCCCCTTATGCCTTATACGGTAGATGTGTATGGAAAGATAATACGCGTATGGTGGTATAAAATGAGAGTTAATTCCCAAATAAGGAATACAGTAGTATACCAGAGGCATCTGCAAGCAATCCTCTGTAACCCGTCACTTTTCTCATTTGCCATTTTACATAAAAAACATAAAAGCAAAAGTCGAATTGTGAGAGCGACTAGTTCCTGTCTAGCATAAGACAGCATGATCAACCTTTCCATCAAATGAAAACACATGATCAACTTTAATGCCACACAGTTAGCGTCAGACAAACAAAATCTGAAAATACCCTCTTTCATGTTGCATCAGCTGCTACAATTTACAAGTTGTTCTGAACCTTGAGTGACTCGACCTCTGTTAACTTTACTACTTCCAGAACTCAATGTAGGTGCTAAAGCGTGAAATAGTCAAAAACGAAAGTGAAACATCATCAAGACAATTTCCAAATTAAGTGAGACTTTCCGCCTCATACCGTGGTGACAACAGGGCGTTTTTCTACTCCGCCTCACAGCTCCGAGCGAAAAAGCGACCTGTGAGGACATTCACCGGGTTCGCTGTCGAGCATGCGCAGAAGAAAGAAGATTGAAACAATAGACTGTCTAAAAGTCATACTTCAAAAAACCATAACAAACATCGTCAAAAAAATACATTAAGGAATTTGGATTTGGAAATTGTTAACCATTTTTAAATCTTTCCAGTTTATTCTGGTTTTGAATAAAATTTGGCATTAATCGATGAATAATGTGATATGACTTATCAAATTTAAGTATGAAGTATATCAAGGGTTTCAAGGTAAGTACTAAAAAGTTGTTACTAAACTTGAGTTGCAAGAGTTACACAAAGCTTGATCTGAAAAATATTTGTCTGAAATATATATAATTTTCTGAATAATGGAAGTGTTTTGTGTCGATTCTTGTAGTTTTTACCCAACTCCTCCATGCTACATCAGATAAAGCATGGAGGTCGAGGCAACTACACCAAAGAAGGTTTGCAACAAAAATGTTTTTCATTTCCCTGAAAATCTTAAACAGCATTGCCCCAGATCCATCTATCAGTCAATATACTATTTGTGCAAAATGCTATTGTTTAGTTTTCAGTATACAAGAGCTGTCAAAAAAGATTCAGGAAAAGATAAAATCAGTAAAGGAAAACTTTGAAAATTCATGACATAGAAATGAGTGTCCAGCCAGATCTAAACGGGTAACAGTACTAACACCTGTAAAGCTAACAACTAAGAAGGCAAAACGGGGATTGAAAGATTATTACTTAGATCCAAAGGCACTACTTTCACCAGCCACGTATGGGGAGCAATGTTTACCTTTGATAACTTCACCACCTCCTGAAGTTGAATCAAAAGAAATTAATGTTGAGGTATATATATCATTAATAAACCAATCTTAAGAATTTTCAGGAGAATTTTCTTGTTTTTGTGATTTGCGAAATTAAATTCTCTCAAATCCATATTTTCCAAAAAAGAAATCCACATCAAAAATTTTCCAGGTTTAGCAACTTGGTATATGAATGAGAGGAATTATGACTCTGAGGAAGATTCCAATTGGAAAGACAGAGAATGCTTTTAAAATTTTTGGTTAGATTACAGTATGTCTAATTATTGTGTTTAATGAGCTTAAAGATTAGTCTTTTGTTTATACCTTAAGGGCATAAATTTTCGCGGGGACAAATATTCGCGGAATTTATTTTCGCGGTCGAAGGGTCCAAAAGTG
>JAUBWS010085853.1:0-25522 GCA_032270445.1 Darlingtonia californica | reverse complement strand
TATTTTTTCTACGAATAAGCATACGTCAAAGGCAAGTTTTCTTCGCCGGCTTGCGGCCGCTTTGCGGCTGCTTTATTAAGAATTAGAAAACATTTTTTATGACGAGTTAACAGAAAACCATTACGAAATCTTCAAAAAGGCAGTAATGCAGTATATTTTTGTTGTTTTATGTCAATCTGGACATTTACTGTGCAAAGGAAACAAGTATGTTTCATAGTAATCCTCAGAACTCATTTTATCACCCGTTTTGAATATTTCAGAAATAAATTTTGTTTTAGTATGAACAATAATTTTAAGAACTTTCCATTACAAGTAAATTTTTGAAGGCAAAGTACTGTAAATCCTGGAATAAGCGCCTTGGCGCTTATTTAATTTTTGAGCCTCGCAGGGGCCCCCAGGGGCTTATTTGAGGGGGATGCTTATTGCCCGCGCAGCAGGTTTCTTTGCTTCACGTAAGTGAGCAGTTCAGCAAAATCTTGTTATTTTCTTTAAGACAGCATCCGGATTCTAGCTTGCCCGCACCTGTGCTGTCCGCTGTATCCATTTTGAATTCTGAAACAAAACAAGCATGAAAAAATTAATCACTTCAAAAAATATTTTTTTCTAAAAAAATATAAGATCAAATAACAATAGAATGATTTTCTTTTACATACAACATATTGTTTCAAAGGTTTTTATTGCTCCACAACAACATCTTTGTGTAAAGCACCACAAGTATTATTTGAATAAGGAATATTCTGTTTACACCAATAAAAAACTACACAATCTTTATATACGTAACCTTGGCCCTTCTCTTCCCGCGCAGGAAACAGGGTTCCGCTTGTCGTTGCGTAAACATGGTGACGGAAAAAGAACTAGCGCGCATCAATCAAATAAATTGACTTAATAGCAGTATATACTTTTCCTTCTTATGGTTTAGCCTGATAATACTTCTTAAAGTCTAAGTCCTGCTGTGCGGGAATTTTAGCTTAGGCTACTTGCTAGTTAGATTTTTCTGGATACATCAAAGTTATTCAGGTAAAGACAAAAATTTAAAAATGCAAAAACAAATTGAAATAAATACTGATAAGGATAAAAAATAGAACAAACTTGTTTTGTCTTCCCCGTTCCTGTAAAATTAAAACTTACTTTTCAGAAAATCGTTTTTTGCTAAAATTTCGAATTAGTTGAGGGGGAGGGGCGCTAATTCGAGGAAGCACTTTTGCGACTTATTATTAATGATATCTTACAGGTCTTGTTATTACAGATCTCCACAAAACGTCTTTAGAATGTGCATACCATATTAGTTAAAAAACAGACTTCCCTCAGAATTTCTGTTATGTGAAAAGATTGTGATAAATGGTGCACCTTCAATAAAGTCTTGTTAGAGTTTTATATTACAAATCCTTTGCACCCCATATATAACTTCCACGCAAAATGACAGAGAACATGGTTTTCATCCTCCGAAAATTTAGAGCTTTGCATTGAAGAAATGTTTTTGAAAACCTTTTTCATGATTTAGATTGCAAAGGTTTTTTCTTCAGGTTTTTATCATTAAAATCAAAATTCTTCTAAATGAATTGAAGGCAATTTTGCCAATGCATCATCAGATTTTAATTATGACATCCTCTTGTTATCCTTTCATATATTATAAGTAACATTAGGTGGCGTGTGTGTATTCCTTCTTTTATTGAATTTACTGAAATCAGAATCATACAGTCATGCAATTTAAATTCTCACCTCAAAATTGACCTAGTTTTGGCAAAACCGAACGATTTAATGATCTTTGCTGACCATCTTTTCTCTTCTTTAGAGTTGTCTAAAGTTCATCAACTCCAATGACTTTGCAACCGATGAACAAGGAATTGAGGAGTTTTGTACGTGGTGTGGAGATGGAGGAAATTTGGTTTGCTGTGATTTTTGTGAGAAGGCATTTTGTAAACACTGCATCAAGAGAAATCTTGGGAAGCCTTTTCTCAAAACCCTTCTTGAAGCAACTGACGATGTCAAATGGAAGTGTTTTTGTTGTGATATTAGCCAGATTACGGTGTTTGTTTCTCAGTGTACTATCATCATGAACCAAATTGATAACATGAAGTTAGAAGATTCATCCTTTGATATCAATAAAACCCACATCCATGGTCCTTCCAAAAAAGAAAGATTACAACGACTCCATGAGATTTCCGAAACAGTGACAACAATGCCAGAATCGCATGTTCCCATGAAAAGCAGCTTTGTCCAAAACGAAATCAAGGAAGAGGCTAAAGACAAGGAAGAGGCTAAGGACAGGAAGGAGAACAACAAGAAGGAAAGGGACAAAGAAGAGGAAAGAAGAAAGAAAAAGGAAAGGGAAAAACTGAAGGAAAAGCCAAAAATTAAGACAGAAGATAACCTACCGAAGAAAAAGAAACCAGTGACATTAGTGTTATCAAGTAGTGAAGATTCCGATGAAGAAATTGTTTTAATAAGTAAAAGTGGGAAAAAGACTGTACTTAATAAATCTATTTTAATGGCAGCACAAGAATTACTTAACAAGAAAAGTGACTCGAAAAAAAGTCAATCTAAGAAAAAAGAAAAAGAACATTCCAAGAAAAATTCTAAAGCCTCTGAAAACCCTACGAAAGAGAGCAACAAAAAAGGACTAAGTAGCTTCCTAAGGTTGAATTTCAGTGCAAAAACAAATGACTCTTCACAATCAGATAGTGATTCTGATTCTCCACCTGAGCGTCCAAGCACAAGTAGTGACAGCTCTGATAATGAGACAATACATGAAAAGAAAAATAAGAGAAGATCAAAAGGGAAACCAGAAATAGTAGATGGTGTTGTCGTCGATGACGAACAACCTGGACCGTCTGGTGTAAAACCCAAAACTAAACAAAAGAGATCAAAAAGTAAGAAAAAGAAGTCTGAATCAACTGATGATGAGGATTTTATACCAAATTACGATGCATTGCATGAAATCAGAAAAGAGGAGGCAAAGAAAATCATGACCAACAAAATGCTTGGCTCAGATGAAGTTGTTTCGGAAAAAGTTACGAGCCCAATACCGAAAAGGATTACCATGACTTCTGAAAGAGCAGGTCTTGAATCATTAGAATTTCAAGAGGGGCAGAAAAAACGGGATCCAAAGGATAGTGATTCAATTAAGGCAGGTAAAGTAAATGAGGATGAATGTGAGTCAAATGAGGGTAAAACAGAAGAAAAAGCAGATTCAGGTACTGAAAATAAGAATATTGACAATGTTTGTAATGAAGAACAAGATGAAATTATTCAAAATGACAATGAAATTATTGATGAAGAGGTAAATGAAATCCAAGAGGATGATGAAAATCAAGAAAATGAGGCAAAAGATAGTGATATAAATGATTCACCAAAACTAATGGACATTGACAGTAATTCGCCTGAGAAAAGCGGAAACTCTGAAACCGATGCATCAAGTACGTTCATGAGTCCTCTTAAGTTGAGTGAACTGTCTGAGAATAAACTGAATTGTTCAGTTAATGTTCAGAAATTAGATATTAACTTGAGTGTATCTGTGAAAGATCCGAATAGTACCACAGAAGAAAACGAAAACATTGACAAAGAAGATGATTCTCCGAATCAAGTAGAAGAAACACCAAGTCAGGAGGAAGAAAATGCGAGTCAAGAACCAGTAGACATTCAAAGTCAAGAAGACGAAGACCTAATTCAAGAAGAGGAAAATCAGACTGATGAAGATGAAGTTGAAGAAATTACAGAGCAGGTCAAAGAAGAAAATGATGATGAAAAAGGCAATGGTGATGATGAATATCAAAACACTGATAGTGAGGTAGATTCTGACAATGAGTCCAATAATTTTCGGAAAAGCAAGAGGAAGCGTGACACCGAGAAACAAAGTACAGCTGGCGATTCCAGTGATGACCAAGTTGTGGTAAGCAAACCTAGTAAAAAGAAAAGACGTAAGCAAAAACAGTATGTTGCCAGTGACGATAATGAACACAGTAACTCTGACTTCGAAAACCACAAGAAAATATCAAAAACTAGGAAACAGGTCAGCGTGGATGTGAGCTCTGATTCGGACGATTCTGTAAAAGATGTAACAAAGCGAAAAACAAGATCCTCGCGTAAGAAGAGTGTTTCAGAGAGTTTAGAGGAATTATCTTCAGATTCTGATTCTGATTCTGATTCGTCAGTTGTTGAACATGACACTATCAGTTCAGGTTCTTCTGAATCTAGCGATGCTTCTATTATCATCACAAGGAAAAAGAAAACTGGGAAAAACAAGAAGAAGAAGGGAAGAGGCAAGAAAAAGAAGACGAATGACGATGATGATGAGGATAGCGAAGATGATGATAACACGAAAACACCAACAAAAGGTCGACGAAAAATCAGAAAGATTATGAAAGAAAGCCAGTTAAATGAAGAAACCAGGCATGCCAGAGAACTGGAAGAGCAACGTCGACAGCGATTACTGAAGCGTACTGCTAAAGACAGAGAGGAATATAAAAAAGTTCTTGAAGTTTGTGATGGTGAATATGTTCTTGAAAGAAATGAGAAGAAAGAACCATTGGTTACTCTTGCAGCAAGTATCAACTACCATTTGAAACCACATCAAAGAAAAGGTATTCAGTTTATGTATGATTGCTGCATTGAGAGTGTCAGCAGTTATGGGAAAGGCGAAGAAGGAGGAGGTTGTTTGTTGGCACATTGTATGGGTCTTGGAAAAACATTACAGGTATATTATTAATAACTTCTTCATTTTACCCACATTCCTAGACATTTTTATGAATTCAAGTTTGGATGAGCCTTGTACTAATTAAGGCTTACCTTATCGGGGAAAAAAATCGACCGAAAATTTCGTCGGGTTAAAATTTAGTCCGGGAAAAATTTAGTCACTATATCAAATAAACATATTTGACAAATATTTAGCAGAATTTAGTCACTCTCCTATTCAAAATGAATATTGACAGGAACACATAACAACAGATTTTCGGTCCAATTTTTCATCTTTTTGTTATAGTGCAGTAATAAATAAAACAATGCTTTTTAAATCTTCCTCACAATGCGTTTTTATGTAAATAGTAGTAGTTTGGATGTGATAGATGCTATAAAATTCACTGAAATGAACTTTAAGAAATCGTGAAAATTTGAAGCTGGTTATCAAAAAAATTTGGAAAAAAAATCGGGGAAATCTTGGTCGGGGATAATTTTAGTAGCATTCCCCCGATTTTTTCCCCAATAAGTTATTAAATCATGCTCAAAATAAGAATGAATTTTCAGGCAGTCATGAAAGACCACATGAAAATATTTATGATAAAGTTAAGGTTCAATACAAAGTTTTTAATCTGACAAGAGGCAAAACATTGAATATTGACCACCCTTTATCCAGTGGACAAAATAAGGCTACGTGCCTTTTACAAAGAAAACACTCCTCCACATGGGTTTTTTTTTGCCCACTGGGTAGGTTAAGCCCTACGAATTATTTTCACTTAACAAAGTTTTGAATATGTTTTCAGATTGTGTCATTTGTTCATACCTTGGTAAACAATGAAAATGTCAAGATGGAAAGATTTCTAATCGTTGCTCCTTTAAACACTGTCCTTAATTGGGAACAAGAATTTCAAAAGTGGCTGAAAGTTGAACAAAGAATTGATGTAAGTCTAGTGTTTGTACCAAAAAAAAATGTTTCCAACAGCTATTTTATAGGTCATGGTCAAATGTTTTTCGACATGTTCACATTCTTATGTTTTCTATCTGCTTTTTGGTATAGAATATTTTTCTACATTAGACACCATCTCGATTAAGTTTTGGTAAGCGTCTTTCCAAGTTTTCATAACCACGAAGCCCAAAATTGCACGTAAGCGAAACAGGCTTGTGGAGACAAAGTATTTATATAAGAATTGTGTTCCTCAGCCGGGGGTTAATCATCCATAGCAGGAAACTCATATATCATAAATTCCTCTTTTTCATTTCCCGTGAAGACAGTTTTTTAAATTGTTACTTTGACCAAACTCTCCCATTTGGTATATACAATTCCTTCTAAAACTCAAATCTCATCCTGGATATCCTTATAATCTTTTACCGAGAGCTTGTACATAAATTCGGAAATCACCTAATGATTTGATATTTCTCTCATTGAAAGGTTTACGTTTTATCCAACTGTACCAATGGTAACAAAGAACGTTTGAAGATGATTCGAGAATGGTATGATAATGGTGGCGCGCTTATCACTGGTTATGAAATGTATCGAAACTTGGTCAATTTTACTTACGTGAAAAGTAAGAAAATGAAAGAAGATATCAAACGATGTCTAGTAGATCCAGGTAAAAAGTATTTTATTAAGCTTTGATGCTGGCACTGTACATTTTTCATGAGCTCATTTTCGGCATTTGGAAAAATATCAGGTATCTACAGTAATATTAAAGAAACATGTATTAATATTAGTATTATAAGAAACATAAATTAATATTAGTAGAATAAGAAACACCTATTATCTTGAAAGAGTAATTTATCTAAAAAAAGGGAGGCTGACCCGAATATTTTGTGTGGCACAAAAAATAGTTCTTGTTAGTCAAATTTCCTGAAGTTCATTTCCGTGATTTAACCAAACATCTAGCTGTGTATTGGGCAAAAAAGGTTTTGCTCACTTGCTTAAATAAATTTTCCCTATCCCCTGGAGGTTGAGATCACTTACAGGCTAAGTTGATTGAGACAATGCGTCATTACTTTACTGGTACTATTATATCAATAGGTCCAGAACTGGTTGTTTGTGATGAGGGTCATATTCTAAGAAACGATATGTCAGCTATTTCTATTGCCATGAACTCCATCAAGACGAGACGAAGAGTTGTATTAACTGGAACTCCATTGCAAAACAACTTGCCAGAATGTAAGTTTATATTGATCATACATTGTTGATATAGATTTATCTCTAGTCCAGCGAAGGCGATGTAGAAGCAAGACACATATAATTGACATGAACATTAACTTCTGTGCCGGGAATTTTCAACATTTTGGGAATCTTTGGACCGAGGACCGCTCCCTGGTGCATGGGTCGCGGAGCTTCTAGGTCACTACCCAGGGGTCCAGGACCGTAAAAAAAATTAAAAAATCCCATCACAAATATGTTTGTCATTGGAAACTAAGTGGTTAAAAATCAAAAATTTCACTCGAGATTTTGTGGACACACTATCTACATCAGAAGTATGTCTACAAAAGCTCAAGTAATATTAACTAAGGTTTGAATGTTCATGTCAGTTTATATATTGTCTTTATATTTATTGTTTTATCTAGGATCTAGCACGTTAGTTTTGAATTATAACTGATGGTTCCTCCTTTATACTGAATTAACAGTGATTGACAATCTTTACTACTGAAAGTTTTATGGAGGGCGTCAAACTCGGGACATCAGAATTCAACATTTTAACCACTCGACCATATTATCGTATTGCACTTTGCTAAAGTTTATCTATGAAAATATTAAGTTTATATTAAGAATATTTTGTACTATCAAGATAGCTGTTTGGATCAAAGTCAAGAATAGTCCACTTGTATTCAAGTAAATTCTCAGTTAAGCTCCTTGGATGTTTATGTGAAAATAAGGATTTTGAAGAGGACTTACATAGTGGATACCTTGTCGAGCAGTCACGGTATCTTTTATTATTACTGCAAGACGTTTTATTGACATAAGAATTTGTGAACCGTTTCTTTGATTCAACTTAGATCATGTAATGGTGAGTTTTGTTAAACCGAATCTACTTGGGACGAAAAAAGAATTTCAAAATCGATTTGTAAATCCGATAAACAATGGGCGTTGTTCAAATTCCACACCCCGTGATGTTAGAGTTATGAAACAGAGATGTCACATATTGTTCCAACTGTTATCGGGTTGTGTTCAGGTAAGAATGTTAACGAGTATGTTTTATTGTTGACTTGTAACTAGTATCCCACAGTTAAAATAGGCTCATTCAAGAGGTAATGGAGGTATTGATTCTGTAAACGCTTCATCATTTCCCACCAAACGACTATTTCCAAAAAAATATATATTCAGTTTTCTCGGAAAGGGTAATCACGATTTTTCGGGGCATTTACAACATTCGGACCGTGGATTATATTAAATTTTGAATACCTTATTGGATAAAAATGTGTCGGACAAAAGTGACGAAAATTCAATTTTTCAAAAACATGATTCACACGAATCATAGTGTCTATAGTTCGTCACCTCCGGAAAATTTCGTCACTTTTGTCCGACATTTTTTTGTCCAATAAAGTACATAGTGAACTGGACAGATTAACTTACATTTTATCAAGTCATTCGAGAGGGACAACGTTCATTTATAGGTGTTTGATTAAAATGCCAGACCGATATTTGTTCACAGTTTTTGAAGTTCCAGTAGGCGAAGACTTAGGAATACTAATTTTTCAGAAAGAATTACATCAACGTAATCAATTCTTTGTTTCAGAGACAAGATTATTCTGTGTTGACTCCTTTCTTACCATCCAAAAGAGAATATACAATCTTCGTTCGACTAGCCGAGAAACAAAAGAAAATATATGAATATTACCTGGAAAATTTTGTTTATCAAGGGCCAATGAATAAATTAAAAGGTATCTTTTTTATCTTTTCTTGGTATCTTTGTTCAAGCTTCCATCATTATGTGGTTGTGTGGGTCACAGGTGGCGTATCGAGTGACAGGCCATCCTTAATGGAGGACAGAGAAAAGTCTTTAAAAAGTCATTCATTCCTTAGGTCGATAGTAAAGATGTGTTTGTTTCCGGAAATGCGAATGACGAAAAAATCTTCAACCGGACGTCCGGAGTTTAATTTTTTTACTAAAAATAATCGAAGTTCAAAATGCCATCATAACCAAAAACACAAGAAAAACATCTAAGATGTCAAACGAGAGTTTTGTGCAGTGTTTTCATTTTTATCTCACGTGTAAAGGGTTATTGATCGTAAAGAATATTTTGTCTAATGTCTACTATGTGTTTTTTCGATAGAGAAAGGAAACATTCTATTGGAGCACTATTCGCCAGCCGGGTGACTGGAAAGAAATTTTCAATATTTTTATTATCGTCCTTAGTGGCCGTAATTCATAAATAATCCTAAAGTTCCTGTCACGTCCTTGTTGTTACTGACGCCAACCTTAGTTCGGATGAAGTGCGCTCGAATTTTTATTTTGTGTTCATGTTTCCCGAGCGATGAGGGTTGTGTGTGGGTAAAGATCTCAAAAGGGCAAAAAGTAACCTCTATCTAAGCGAGTGGTCCTTGCCTTGAGGGGGGGGATTCAAATTTTGATAAATTTCATGATGTGGTTGCAAAATAAAACAAACATTTGATACTTTTTCATCCCCCCTCCGGTTTGCGTGACCTACCCTAGATACGCTACTGTTCACCGCATAGAGTGTGTGTTGAGTACCCATGTTCTACAATACGAAAATGCGACAAGTTTTTCAAATCTTTTATTGCAACTAAAAAATTCTCACCCTTTACAATAAGCAGAACTCAAGTTTTCCAATAAGCAAGGTTCCCAGTAAATGACTTTTACATGTATCATTAGCAAAGGAAGACTGATTCGAGCTCTTATTCAAATATATTCCCCCTCTTATACTATTACGACTTATAATTTTAGGAAGTTCTCTATTCTCCGATTTTCATTGTTTATCTCGGATTTGGTGTCACCCGTGGTCTTTGCATTTGGAGAGGCTGCGTCGAATCGCACGTGACCAAAACAAAGATGATAGCATGGATGAGTTTCTTGATGATGGAGATGAGGATGGAGAATCGTCGGCATCGGAGGATGATGGCAAGAAACCATGGAATGCTGACACCAGTAGTGACGAGGATGACAAGAAACGACGTAAAAGGCGTAAGCAATTTGACAGTAGTGGTTCTTCAGATGATGATGGAGATAGCGAAAAGGAATCTGCTGCACCTACAATGGCTCCCCGCGCCAGAACGACGAGAACGTCAAGAGCGGCTGCTCTTAAGGAAGAAAAAACGGATTTTGAGGAGAGTAGTAACGACACAGGTGATCAGGACGTTAAAAAGCACATACACCGCGGTTCCTTGAGGTCTGGTATAAATTTCAAAGATGGAACGTTGAACCCGGAAAAGTCGGATGAGGAACAACCAGAGTTTAATGATTGGTATGATCAGTTCCTAACACCTGAAGATGAGTCGAATGTCGAATTGAGTGGTAAACTGGTCATCATGTTGGAAATCATTGCCAACGCTGAGGTTGTCGGTGATAAGGTACTCGTCTTCTCACAAAGTTTAGCGTCCTTAGATCTAATCGAAGCTGCACTAGGAGGTGGGACAATTGGTGGTAACCAGTTGAATTGGTGTCATGGTATTGACTACTACCGAATGGATGGATCGACGTCCGTACAAAAACGTAAACGTTGGTCTGATCATTTTAATGATCCTGACAATGAAAAGTAAGTGATTTGATAGCAGTTTCTCGTCAATTCTAGGGGTAAGTGGACATCAAATTAGAGATTTTTGACTGATTGTATCCCAATCAGGATGGAGCATGGGTCGCGGCGCTTCTAGGTCCCAACCATCTCGAAGGTTGAATTACAAGAAGTAACAGCTGGTTCGATAACTCAGTGGTTGAAATAGCGGTCGATCGTCGGCAATTACCGACCAAATTTCGCACATGACCGACCGATTGACCGATCAATTGTCAGAATATTAAGTCCAGTTCACACACTAAAGCGTGTTTTTCATTAAAAAATACATTAAACCTGAAAAATTATCACCCAGTGCTTTTCCCTGGACCACCCACACCTCCAGGTGCTACGCGTTATTTCGACCACGGAAACTGGAACCCTGGATTAGTGGGGCTTCATACAAAGCACCAGAATAACATTCGCTAAGTGGAACTCTTAGTTTCGGTCTTCTCAAAGCATAACTCTTACAAAACACTTCGGATATGGAGATCATTCGCTAATTAGGACATTCACTATATATTTTTACTTGTCCCCTTCAGTGCCCCACTGAACGAGAGTATACTGTAGCTGTATGTAATGATATTAGATCAGAAATAGAAATGACCTAATTCTTGTTTTACATTAGATGTCGACTCTTCTTGATTTCTACGAAAGCTGGTTCGCTTGGTATCAATATGGTTGGTGCAAATCGAGTCATTATATTCGATTGTTCTTGGAATCCTTCACACGACGTCCAATCTGTTTTTCGCGTTTATCGATTTGGACAAGACAAACCTGTTTATGTGTATCGATTAGTCGCTCAAGTAAGATACATATTTTATACAGTAGCTCACTTCAACTCACCTGTCACCTTTCAATATCGAGGGTCGAATAGCTCAGTTGGTAGACTGCTCACGTTGTATTAGAAAGTTCGATTATTAGAAGGTTCGAGCCTGACCCTTGCCCACTAAGCGCTAACACGAGTCGCACAATGAAGGTAATCTTATCTATGCGGTAAGTGAAAATGGGAAATGGTGGTTGGCTTTATTGAGCTCCCTTAATCTCCCTCCTGGATTAATGCTATTCAGATTCAAAGCTGCAGAAAGGCACCTATAATACAGTATACTCCTTATTCGAACTCTCAAGGGCCACAAAATTCGTTCGAATTATAGAGAGTATTTTGGCTTATAATCAACTGAACCACAACACGTTTTAACAAACGATGTACTGTCTTGTCTACATGTCTACATTGCCTTCTCGTTCGCACCTGTTCAGTTTCTTGCTGCTGTTCAGATCCTCTCACCTACAGAAAAGCATCTAATACCTACAATGCTTATAATACCTGGACTCATCTAGTGTTTTATATTATTATCTTAGGGTACCATGGAAGAAAAGGTGTACGACCGCCAAATAACAAAGCTAGCTGTTGCAAGTCGTGTTGTAGACGAGATGCAGATTGAAAGACATTTCACTGATGAAGAAATACGAGAACTGTATACATTCACACCAGAAAAAATACCAGAAAATCCTGAAACGCCTCAACTACCTAAAGTATGCTTCCTTGTATTTTTTTTTACATATTGGGATCTTTGTAATTCATAAACTATGAATAGCTATCCTTCTGGAACTATGGTTAAGATATGATTTTTGAGAATTTGGAGTTCTTTGGCCAGCGTCTTATCCATTTTTTACTACGAAATGGATGTGTTTGAGAAATAGCATACTGTATTTTGTTACAGAATTAGGGAAATAGGGATATTTGGTTACACACTAGGGAAGGAACACACAAACCAGATAAGAACTCAGAGAAAAGTATTTTGGAAAGTGAAAGATTATGGCAGGCACTTCTCTTGCACATTGAAAGAGCATTCTTAAGAAATTGTCTAAAGTTTTTTAAGGAAATTAAAGCTCTTGAGATGTTCCCTTGTTAATTTTGATTTTGAATCCGGTAAAGTTTTTGTGTCTTAATCAACAGAAAAAGCAACTATTTTCGGCTTATGAGTTAGTGGAAACCAAGGAAAGTCTCTCAAACCTATATGATTAAGAAGTGGAATATTGCGCCACTTTTTATCGATACTACGTTGATTAAGAGCTGAAAATAATCAGGAATAAATTATCTGTGTTTTCGTTTCAAGGATCCTTTACTTGCTGAAGTGTTGCAACGGCAGCATCCCACAAATATTGTTCGCTACCACGAGCACGATTTGCTGTTGGAAAACGTCCAAGATGAAGAAATGACCGAGGAAGAGAAGAAACAAGCATGGAAAAGTTACGAAGATGAAAAATCAATGTCAACTCGCACTTTCAGTAAGTTCTACCTCATCAGACAAATTTTTCAACAAAATGTTGAAATTTTTTGCAAGAATTCAAAGAAAAATTACCCGAATAATCTTTGGTGTATAAAATTTTCTTCTGGCAAAACCTTCTTTACTTTGCCTAACATAAAATTATTTTGTGAGCAACTTTTATATGAATATAATGGGATGGTTTGGAAAGTTCCAATGTATTTTCGAAGAATTAAGTTTTGCAGTGAATTTAATGCAAACGGAACTGATTTGATTCGGAATTAGATTAAAGTTTTTTACGAGCTTGAGCTTTATTATTTTCTCTTTTCCAGCATATCGTCAATATAATTCACAGCCGGAATTGGCAGATCTCAATTTCCAAACAATGGTTAACCAACAACAACAGCAAATCAATAATCGACTACAGCAAGTCAAATTCTCATACGTTCCCAACGTTGGTAACGTTGGTAACGTCACTAACGTCGCCCAGTCCACAAGTGGTCAAGTCACATACCATATCTTACCACCGCAAAGTGGTACATACGATCAAAGGCTCTTGCATTTGCTGGAGAGGAAAAGAGAGATTGAACGATTGGCGAGGTCGGCGGGCGTCAGTGCGTTGAATGGGCGGACTGTTCATGTAAATAACCCAAATAACCCATCCAGTTATCAACGTGTCTCGTACCCGTCCTATCCTTCTACGGCAAATTATCAACAACAACAACCTACCCCAAATAGAACAATAATGCATCGACCAACCATACCGGTTCGTCCGACACCACAGCAACAATTTCGTATTCATCCTCCTACTTCAACCTTCATTGTTCAACGACCGAATGAGGTTAATAAAGGGAACCCTCCTACGAAATAAACATTCATATGAATGACTGTTATGATAGGTTTACGGGTTGTATACTGCTGATTATGTGGTTCAGCACCACATTAAGTTCGCATTCGTTCTACTTCAACTTTCATTTTTTCAACGAACGAACGAGGCGAACTAAAGTAACCCTACTAGGAAATAAACGTTCATGTGGATGCCTGTTATGGTCGGTTTACTGAGTGCTTGATGCTGGTAATATGATTCGATATTATGCCAAGTTCAAATTCGTTTATCTTCAACGTTTTCATTGTTCAACGATCGAATGAGTTTATAAGGGAACTAGGGTGCCTGCCATGATTGGATTATTTTGCTGACTATGTTGGTAATCTCTCAATGCCGCAACAAGATCGCACAGATCCATTTTCAAAGTTCGTTGTCGGATGAGAAACTCAACAAACGCAATAAGTGTATGTTTGTATGACGCTTGCCGTGACTGGGTTAGCTGCTGTAAACGGTAGCAATGTGCTTTCTTTGGGTGGCTGTTTTCATAAAGTTATTAGAAATTCGTATAAATACTATATAATAATTGTACAGTTTTTGTGTGTATTCTTTCGGTCCTTATACAGTAGACAATCAATAATTTGAATCAACCTAATGAGAAGTGTTTCTGTTTGTCACTTTAACAGATTTTAAAGCCAAAACAGGCCTTTGAATTTCGCCTCTCCGTTATAAGAAGCGGTTTTCCCCTTGAAAAGTTCGAACCATGGATAGTCTACTTATCTTCATAGGCAACTCGTTTGTGAACATTGTTAATATTGGTTTACACATGGTTGCCTTAGTAATGACACTTTCTGTGGGTTTTAAAAAAACCTAAGAAACGTTTCATTATGACTCTTAGATATTTATGTTTTTAATTAATTTTTGAGTAGGAAGAAACCATACCTACGTACCTAAGCATCCTTCTAGGCTTGGATGTATTAAAAACTGGAAATAAAGACAACTACCTCAGCGAGGTAAAAGTCGGGAAGAAATTTAGTCAGTTGGCCCATTTTCCATAGGGACAATTCAAAACTTATAAGTTGGTCCGAAATTTCCAAATTTTTTCGACGAGTTGGACAGTCAATTTTCTAGCCGTACTTTTTTTGGTATTAGTTCCTCGTTTCTATTTTAGTCAACAAGATACGATGGACTGGAGGATAAGTTTCAATATTTCCATATGCGCATATGCCTGCTACTTGAATGTAAACTTAGTAGTTCTTCCCAAATGAACAAATTTGCTAAAATTGTCTAAAATTTAACTCAGTAGAAAAGCACCTAATCCAGTTAGCCAATATTAAGTATGTTGGAGCTTCGGACTTCACAGCAATAACGTTTTCCAAAAGTTGTTTTGAAATTTCATGTTTCACAAAAAATTGTTAATTCATGGACATCCAACGTGATTTCTTGAAATGTGTTTCTTCATGCGAAAGTTTCTGACAATACGGTATCCCAGTTCATTTGCTTTTTTGGTACTGCATTGAACATGTTAGGCGTCCCACGTAGTGTGGATGTTTACTTAGGCGTGAACGATTAAACAACATTTTTTTATCGTTTCATCGTTTATTGCCTTTCAAAAACTGATACTTGGGATAGTTGCTTAATTTTAGCTTTTTTACCTTTATTACCGGCATTTTAATTCAAAACGAATTGTAGTAGAGCTTGGTCATTGTTTTAAACTAAAAAATTTATTCACTTATTAAAGTGTTTTTATATATATAATCGTTACTGTATCATGTCTTCATGTTATATAGTTAGTACTAGTACTTAGAAGGACACGCCCATTGTATAAATTCGTCAATTTCGTCTTTTCCAGGATTAAATAATAAACTCTAAAATAAGGTTTATTGAAAGGTATTCCATCCGACCATTTTTTCTTTGAACACGGAAAACTCTAACATTTTATTTTACAAATTAAAGAAGAAAGCTACTTCTTTTGTGGCTAATAAGACATTAACTCTTTCAGTGCCAGTGACCGCCTATGAGGCTATGGTTGCAAAAGTCTTTACGGTCCTCCTGGACCTCTGGTTAGAGGAGCCTAGAAGGAGCTTCATAGGTCATGCACCAGGGGGTGAAAAAAACTGCGCCCAATGATTGGCCAAATCTAGGAATATTTCAGCACTGAAAAGGTTAAGCTCACTAAGGCGCTTTTATCTTAGAGATAAAATGGGAAAAAATATAGACGAACACGGTGACAAACAGACAGACATATAGTAATAGCAAAAAACTTTCTCGTACTACGGCAGATAGTAAATGTTATAGTGGAGATGTTAAGTCAAGGAGCAGGACTGCCTAAACTGTCTCAGGTGGCTTGGAAAAGGAAAGAAGAAGAAAGGAAAGGCTTTTTTTGGATGGTAAATAAAACAACTTGAATCATCAGTTGATGACCACACCCATCATTTCAGGGGTTTAATATCCAAATGACAGAGAGGATGTAGCTCCCCAGAAGCATTGATCAGATGCCACCATCAAGAGTTTTCAGAGTCTAGAGATGTATTCCTATCGATATTAAGTTTAACGAATCCAATATAAAAGGAAAATGGGAGAGAGAAAAATATACAGAACAGGGGGAAGAAATATCCACAGAACTTTGCAGACAGACCACTTATTATATCCACCCGCGCCACCAAGTGAATCTCGCATGGTTTGCGAGCATGGACATTGACAAGTACTCAGTACTCAAGAATGGAAAGGATCCACATGGGATTCTTGAGGCGGTTGGTACGAGGAGGTATGTCGCGTGTGTCATCAAAAGAAGCCATTGAGGCGGCAAGAAAGGAAAAAACCACAGAAAACATCAACTGGGCGTGGAAATTGAACAACAACAAAATACTCGAAATAACAAAGTCGACAACAATAAAAGAGTACATCAAGAAGCAGAACGCCAGGTGGATTGGACATATAGTACGGGCATCCAATGATACATTGACGAAAAGATTGATGTTTGTGGACGAGAAGTTCACAAAGCGTGGAAATCACCATCGGACTGTGTTGGACAATGTTGTGGCAGAGGAAGAGGAGAACGGAAGAACACTGGAAACCTTCCTTAGGAATTGCGTGTCGAGAGGGAGGAAGTCTGGGAGGTCAAAACTGGCTGCAAACGCCAGTGCCCTAAGTCCCGATAGGGAAACTGGGTGAAGAATTTATGTATGTATGTATATAGACACTTCGTTAAATAAGATATCTTAATTTTTTTTTCCGTTTCGAGGAAATTCCAAAAAATCTACTCTCGGGTCCGGAATAAACGGGTTGGCTGCAATAAATGGGCTGGGTGGAAGTTTTGCTTAAAAATGAACAGGGTGGTTGGGAATAAAGGGGGACGGGTGGATTTTGCTGAAAGTAAGTAAACGGGCTGGCTAGAACTTTTTCTTTAAATTTTCAAACAAATTTTCGTGAAAATTAATAAACGTCCCGTGACGTTTATTCTGGACACATGAGAGAGTAACATAACAGGAATCAACAAATGCATGGACTTCAAAGACCCGAGCAATGAGGTTTAGACCTAGAACACATAAAAATTCAGGAGACTAAAACCCAGCCAACATATGCTTTTTTTCTCTAAAAAGATCCAGCAGACATCAACTGGTCTCAGAACACGTACATACATCCCCCTCCGAACATAAAACATACATTCAAAAACGTGTGTCAACTCATCCTTCCCGCCCCCCGTAAATCATAGTTTCGTTTTACCTAACATTCAGATCTGTTTTTTCGGTGTCCCGGGGCACGCTTTCGCTCTAATGGGCGGAAAAAATAGTGAAGCGTGCGGTTAAAGGAGGAAGCGGAACTAAATATCAGTTTCGTTTTGTCATCATTTCAATCCTCCTCATTTGTTGTTGTCTCGATTGTACGCTCTTTTTTAACCTAGAATATTTGGGAAACTTCAAGTAGGCAAGTCAATTGACATGAATTGTTTCAATCTGTTCACGTGGTACGGATAGGACAAAAGATTTTTTTGTTTTATAAACAATAAGCATTTTTTATCCGAATCAAAACAGCTTGAAATGGGAAAAGTTTGTGATCGATCAGACTCAGGAAAGACGACGAGAAAAAAAATTAAGAGGTTGTTGCTGGTTGACATTCCTCATAAAGAAGTAAAGTAGAAGAATTAGTTATTAGTAAAACGATGTTGAAATCATGCTTGGTATATTTTCTGTTGTTTAATGTTTGTTTTAAAACATTTTTGTTTCATTCACAAGAAGATGAGCGAACTGTTCGAGACAGCGAAGAAACTAAAAACGAAATAAGAACTCTGAAAGACATTGCAGCAAAACTTGATAAATTGAGGTCACTTCTTAGAGAACCTCACGATGAAGAACATGATGATCTTGAAAAGGAATCTGACAAAACCCATGCTCATGAATGGACCCTTCAGCTAAACTCTGACGATTATAATGATGCCTTAGAACTTGCCAAAAGATATGGATTTGCTCATGTACACAAACTTGACGTAGGTTATGGTGTCTATAGATTTTCTCATTCAAAAAAACCTGACGACGAAAGAGAGAATGATGATAAAAATAAGGAAGACAAAATAGTTGAAACCATTTCAAAGAGAGACAGAATAAACGACATGAGCAATGATGAGAAAGTACGTTGGTATAAACGAGAAAGAATTCTTAGCAGAGAGAAAAGAGTTCCACTAGAAGCTGCATATCGAGAAGCTAGAGAGATTCAAGAGAAATATGAGAGTTCTTTGGATGACATCATCCCAAATGATCCTGAATTTAAACTTCAATGGTATATTCGCAATGAGGGTCAAACAGCTGGGCCTGCTCATTTTGATAGCAAAATAGAACCTGTCTGGAAGAAAGGCTACACTGGAAAAGGTGTTGTTTTATCAGTACTTGATGATGGTATGGATCATACACATCCTGAGTTGAGGGACAATTATGATCCAGAAGCTAGTACTGATCTCAATGGTCACAAGGCAGACCCCTTTCCCAATGATTCTGACCCTTACAATGCTCACGGAACCAAATGCTCTGGCACAATTGCAGCCAAAGCGAATAACACTTTATGTGGTGTTGGAATTGCTTTTAATTCTAAAATTGGAGCAATTAGGATGTTGGATGGTAAAGCAACTGATGGTCTAGAAGCCAATGCATTATCATTTAAGAGAGACCATATTGATATCTATAGTTGTTCATGGGGCCCAAAAGATAATGGGGCAACTTTTGGTCGACCAGGGAGACTAGGAAAGATTGCATTACAACAAGGTGCTCAATTGGGTAGGAATGGTAAGTCAGCTTATTTGGTCTTGCTACCTTCATTATCTAGATGAATTAAAGATAAGGCAAAAGAGTTGTGGCTTCCAGTGGTGATTTAGTAGAAAAATTAGACCTGAATCAGCTTTTTAGATTCGGTATTTAGGAAAGGCATTTAATGATAAATATTTTAATTGGAGTAAACAATGGGAGAGAAATCTTTGCAAGTTCTGACGCTTTTGGCCATTTCTGCAAAAATACAGAAACTTTTTGGAAGCAGATTTTTTATAAATTAATCCAGTCAGTTAAGTTATTGGACTTGATTGACTTGAAATATTAGAAAATACCTTAAGGCAAGAAATTTGCACCAGAAGAAAA
Organism: Darlingtonia californica; assembly: GCA_032270445.1. NCBI lineage: Eukaryota > Viridiplantae > Streptophyta > Magnoliopsida > Ericales > Sarraceniaceae > Darlingtonia > Darlingtonia californica. The sequence continues at coordinate 6,401 of JAUBWS010085853.1, read as the reverse complement.
TTTTGTGGTTTTTACTTTAATCTGCAAAATTTCTCCCTAAAATTTTAAAAAGCAGTTATCCATGAAATTAAATTCTTGCAAAATTTTTGAATTTTTTTGACCTGAAAATTCAAGTTTGAAAATAATAATTTAACGTTCAATTTTATTAGGCTAATTTTTATGTTTTTGTGAAAAGTAACAGAAAAAAGGTCTTTAACATTTTTATTATTCTTAAATAAAGAATAACTAGTTAAAGTACCTAAAATTTCAAAAACAGCAAGAAAATCTACCACCTATAGATAACTAAGCGAAAGAAATTTTCTACATACTTTATTGCATAAAAATTTTGCAGCATCAGATGATGATGATGCAAAACATTGTTTTTATGAAACTGCAAGATTGAAGTGCGTCTAACAGTTCATGTAAATTGCCCAAATTGTTATTCCAACATTTTTTAACGGCTGGATTTGATATTTACAATAGACAGTTTTTAGTGATTTATAAAATTTCTCTTGCATTGATTCTCCAGTTAAAGTAACATACAGAAAAACAGTTACAGAAATTTAAAAATTGTAATATTCATGTTTGATATCATTAAATTGCCACTTGACATGCATACACTCTTGGTTTTTAAAACTGCTGAATAACTTAAAATGATTTGTACACACACCAAAAGCCAGACCAATTATGGTCTGAAATTCAAAGTAATACTGAAAGTAAAGTTAAACAAATTCATTTAAGTAATGCTGACACCTAAACCTAGCTTTATGTTTATCTTAGGACACTCTACATAAAAACTGAATTTGTTTTCATTTAATTTAAATTTTGAATTTCCCCTATATAAGTTCACCTGCTAGTTCATAAATCTGTAATGTTCTGTAATGCTTTTATTGTTGTTTTTTGTCCATTTTGGTTTCTCTTTAGTTTAGTTTCTAGAGAATATGATGTCAAAACATCAGACCATCCTGAGAGGAAAGCTGAGCAGAATCTATTTCAATTTAATTATTTGCTGATTCTGGCTTTTGGTTTTTCCAGATATAAGATCGTTTTTGCCAAAACTTACCTATTAAAAATGACAAATATATAACTTTTTTATGATATATATGAGCCAAGCCTAAAGAGTAATGTGGTGATATGTGACTCCTAGTTGACTTATAGATAGGCTCATGAAAGGGCTTTCCACATGTTAGATGTGCCCGAGAATGACCTGTTCAAGTGGTGCGTTTGAAAAATATTTTTAAAACACTCTAGCACATTAAATTATTGACTATTATTATGTTTAAAGTCAAACAACTTTCTGAATTTGCATCATATTGGATGACTTTAGATATGCAAAACAATTCAGATTTGTAATTTCAATCTAAGAAAAGTATATTTTTATTAATGACAATATATATTATTTGGTATAAAAATCAAAGATCGGCCAGCCGAATGATGACAATTTATGATAATGTAAGCTGTAATTCTTGTTTATTATGCCTGGCTCTGAAAAATGAAAAAAAACACCCAGTCGCTACACTGTAAGTTTCAATAAATTGCATTTCATACAAGCAGTATTAACGATAAAGCGATACAACGATAAATGTGAAAAATAGTTTTCAAGATCATTAAGAAAATTGAAAACCTAGTAAAATTGGTAATCGTCATGGATGCTTGTAAAGGAAGTAGGCAGGAAGTTATAAATTCTGTTAATGTTTCCATATAACTTTTTCGGATATAATGTTGAATCAGATTGTTTGGATATGTGTTTGGAAGTGTAACACCTACAGTAGCTAACCCTCAACTAAAATCAATTAGACTGGTATTGAGCTCTATTTGTAAGAATTATTTGTTGTTTTGGAGAACCTGAACCCGATTATTTTCAGTTCATCAAGTCTTACGTAGTTCTTAGTTCATGGCTGAATGTCTGTGCTCTTATGGATATACCAAAAAATTAATGAAACACATAGTTTTCAGATTGGTTTTACCAAGGAATGACTTAGAGGCCCTCAAGAATTTGAAGATCTAGGAGGAATCTCAGACTTGTAATTTTTATATATTGGCAGCCTAATATCTAATGAAGACCAAGGAAATCAATTTACATTTGTGGGTCCTTGTGGTTGGCTGTTCCTGAATTTGAATTTACTTACATTTTCTCGATTTTCATCGAATAAATAAGAAATCTTTGTTTAATTAGTTTCATTATTTATTTATCTACCTTTAACAATACTTTCAATTCAAATGTATATATATTGATTACGAAACAGTTTTCTCACAAGTACGTGGCAGCTGGAAAAATTGAACAAACTAAGTTAGGGCTTTCTCATATGAATTTGTATCCTGTCTAAATTTTCTTTTTCTTCTTTGTTCTTTTCATTCTGTTTTTCGGTGATATATGTTGTTGCTTTGGGAACGATTCTTGTCTCTTCCCCTGAGAATTATTGTATGATTAATACATTGTAAACACTTGTGTGGGCGAGAATAAAAAAATGTTTGATACTTGTGAAATACACACGTCTTTCTTATATGCCGTGATAAATAATAAGCTCATGCAACCTATTGTCTAAATTTTTTAATTACTACCCACTTTTATGTAGATTGCTAGATCTATTATTCTCACATTCACATTTCCTATTATCAAAATAAGTTGACTCAGGACAACCAGATTTAGACATTATCAATTATTTATAAATTGCTTTTATGCCTATATAAGTCAGTATGACATGGTGTAATTATTATCTTCATTGACAATAAACCATATCAGAAACTCGGACGATGAAATCCAAAATTTCTCTGCTTGCATTGAGCACTATCGAAATACAAACATGCTTTTTTAAAGGAATAAAATTTGTGAATTTCGTGTTTTTTTCTGCGACCGTAAATTTTGCTATAAATTTCTTTATACTATATTCATTGTTCAATAGCTTACTTACTCAATGCGATTCATAATGTCTTTGTTATCTATTAAAAAAAGGTTTTCCTGACATTTATTAGTTCGGATGAGGCTTAAAACCTATGTCATCTGCGAATTTAAATTTCCGGGAAACTTATTTGTTTGGCCATTTGCATTGAACCTCCAGTGAGATCTCGCGACATTAAATTCAAGATATGATCCTTGGCTTTTCCAATGAGATCAATCACCTTTCCCTGTAGGGTTTTTTCATGAAAGCAAGACCCTCGTTGATAACTTAGAAACTTTATTCTGTATAATTATGAATCAAATCAATCGTAACGCCTTGTATTATGGCCCACTTTAACACATCCAACATTTGAAGACATGTTGGACAAAATATTGTATGAATCTTTCAAGCACTTTCACCCAATACTAATCCAACTTTCAGCCCAAAATGTCATTAAATGTTGAATGTAAATGTTGGACCTCTGTCTAACAGGGTCTAGAGTGTTTAACCATTAACCGTTGCCTGGTAGATCCATTCAGATAATATGTTAGAGCAAGTTTGTTTCAATTTTTTATACATAATTTTTATTTTCTTTTGATTCAGGAAAGGGATCACTTTTCATCTGGGCAACTGGAAATGGTGGTATACAATATGACGATTGTAATGCTGATGGATATGTCAACAGTATATATACATTGGGTATCGGTTCTGCCAACGAACACGGTGTATCTACGTACTACGGAGAACGGTGTTCCGCCATGTTTGCTGTCACTTATTGCAGCGGCAAACATTCGGCTGGCTTCAACACTAAAGATCCCAGAGCCAATGTGATTACAACATATTTGCACCATCAATGCACCGATCATTTTGTCGGCACCTCATCTGCTGCACCATTAGCAGCTGGTATCTTTGCATTGGTTTTGGAAGCCAACAACAATATCACTTGGCGTGATCTCCAACATCTCGTTTTCAAAACCGCACAAAAAGTTAGCCCACATGATCTTGGATGGGCTAAGAATGGAGTCGGTAAAGATTACAATCACAAATTTGGATTCGGTGTTTTGGATGCTGATAAACTTGTGAGCCTTGCATTACAATGGAATAACGTGCCAACACAAAGAAGCTGCCATTTCAAATTGAGATTCAAGAATGGTAACATCCCATCGCGAGAGCACTTCAAGCTTGCTTTTAATACAGATGGATGTCAATCATGTAAACAAAAAGGAAAAGATGGCAAATGTAAGAATGGTATTGAGAAGCTTGAGCATGTTGTGGTGAACATCACTTTAAAACATCGACGACGTGGAGATTTGAGTATCCAGTTGATATCACCAAATGGAACTGTCAGCAACTTGCTTCATCAACGTCCGTATGATGGATCCTCAGCCGGTCTGAAAGGCTGGACATTCATGACGGTATACAACTGGGGAGAGAATCCAAATGGCATGTGGAAACTCATCTTCACCGACAACAAAGTTGACAGTTTTAAGAAAGATACTCGGGATGTGGAAGCTGAATATATGAAGGAATTGGATCAAGAAAAACAAAAGAAGGATAAGCGACGACAGGGTAAATCACAAGACGATTCTACAGCAAAGGATGCGCCAGAAGAAAGATTGGTTACGGCTGAAGGGAACACATACGACAAGCGTGAGGATATTTACAATAAAATGGCTGACCGACTTTATCGAAATCGAGACAACTACCGCAGTAACGACGACTCAGACGACCGTTACCAGAGAAGTTACAATGAAGATTACGCCGATGCTTACAGTAGACGGTTTAGACGGTCATCCGTTTACGCGGAGGAATCGATCGATGATGTAATATATAAAAAGGACAATCTTGGATCGTATAAATATAAGTATGAAGATGAAGTATTGAAGAAAAGTGATCTGGCTGGTGAAGTGACAAACATCTCTGTGACATTCTATGGTACTTTATAAAATTATCAAAAAATGTATTAACTAATAAACTTAGTGGGGGTTTTCCGTATTTATTTTATTAAGAAAGCTAGATTTATCAAAAATGAAATAATTTAATCTTAGAAACTTTCGCGAATTTCACTAAAGTTTTGATTCGCAAAATTTCATCACAACAAGCACCGTGTTTACAACAACAAAAGCTAAGACGCAAAACTCAATTGATGTCGTTTATTTGAATTTTTGTTTAGTAACCCTTCTTGTCAAAATTTGTTAGTACCAAAAACGGTGATTCACGAAAACTGATCTCGCGAAAATTTAAAAAATTTCGCTATTATTTTTTCGCGAAATTTTTTCCGATTGAAATATTTACTTTTGTTCGTGTTATTTTTGTTTTCTTTCTTATGCACATACAAGAAATTTTTCGTAATAACCATAAATACGTAGTGGGAAACATAAATTCGTACAGTTCGTAAATTTGTTTAGATTTAGTTTGCAAATAATAGGACATGAAACAACAAATTAGATATATTAAAACCGAAAAATCTGGTTATGACCAGCTTTATTTGAAAACATATTCTGAAAGATTGTCTACTTAAACCTGTTTTTGCCGGATGTTCGATTAAATGGACTCAAATAAAGAAACATTTTGTAGGGATCGCGACCAACTTCGTCTTCAGGGCATCTTTTCTCTTTTTGATATGCTGATGCTGATAACGAAAAGAAGATTTCTACGACGCCTTCCAAATATCAAAATGGTCGTAATATTAGCCTAGGGGCGAGGATGGTTCGCTCCCCCCCCCCCCCCCCCAATCTCATTCAAGTTTGGAATTGTTCCAGTAGTTAATAAAAGCTTAAAACGAGGGACAGAAAGAATATTTTAGGTTTGTAAGATTCACGTAAATAGCATAGACGTCTATAAGCATCTATTTTTACTTTAATGTATTTTTCTTATTTATGTTTTGGATAATTATTTCTTTCATTGTGCACTAAAATATTAATAGTTGTATAGTATATTTTGTTTGCCTGAAAATAAATATATGTTGCATATCGAGGGAATAATACATCCATTTCATTCTCTTGTGCGTATATCCATTTGATTCTCTTGTGCGTACATCCATTTGATTCTCTTGTGCTTCTATCCATTTGATTCTCTTGTGCGTACATCCACTTGATTCTCTTGTGCGTACATCCATTTGATTCTCTTGTGCGTATATCCAGTAACATTCTCTTGTGCGTATATCCATATGACTCTCTTGTGCGTACATCCATTTGATTCTCTTGTGCTTATATCCATTTGATTCTCTTGTGCGTACATCCATTTGATTCTCTTGTGCGTACATCCATTTGATTCTCTTGTGCGTACATCCATTTGATTCTCTTGTGCTTCTATCCATTTGATTCTCTTGTGCGTACATCCACTTGATTCTCTTGTGCGTACATCCATTTGATTCTCTTGTGCGTACATCCTTTTGATTCTCTTGTGCGTATATCCAGTAACATTCTCTTGTGCGTATATCCAGTAACATTTTCTTGTGCTTATATCCATTTGATTCTCTTGTGCGTATATCCATTTGATTCTCTTGTGCTTATATCCATTTGATTCTCTTGTGCGTATATC
>JAUBWS010085820.1:0-12040 GCA_032270445.1 Darlingtonia californica | reverse complement strand
AAGGGTATGATGAACCGCCTTAACATTTTATGACAGTTAGCGAAACAAAGAACAAGCCATTGCCTTTTTTCCGCAAACGTTTAAAACGGTAGAATCGAAAAGCTCCCTGCCGTTAAGGTTATATACAACCTTGTAGCCTCAGTTAGAAACTCTTTTACACGCTGAAATTGTCGGCTATGACGTTGAAAAATCTGTACACAGTCCACAGACATTTTCGTGGGAGTCCGACGATATAATAGTTATAGTAGTAGTAGGTAGTATTTATTTTTCCATTTATACAACTTTCTAATAGAGTCTTTGTTTGATAATGATCAAGGGTCCTTTTAAGAAAGTTATATAAAAAAGATAGAAAGAGGGCCTGGGGACGAGATTGATAAAACCCCAATGGTACGAAGCAGACTGAAGATTTCTTTTCAATCGAGAAAAAAATTTCACGTCTGCTTGGGTTCACGTTTCAAAAAATTGCTTATCTTGAACTAAAAGAGTGCGTTTTTGGTCTTAATTTTTCTCAAAAGTTTTCTCAAAATTTTGTCATCGAAATCTAAAGAAGCTAAACTTTTTGACACGTTTTTTCTACGTTTAGATGATATACAAGGCATTTCCATTATTTTTTAGGTTGATATTTTATCCCTTTTTTAAATCTGATTTAAGAATAGAGGCCAGGGTGCAGCTGAAAAAGTCCTTCAAACTCTTAAGTTATTGTGCCCAAAAGAAAAGGAGCGCAGTCTAGGGCTTAGCCTCCCCAGAAACTAGTCTCCCACCCCACCACTGAATATATAGAGTTACCGGATACTTGCAACCAACCTCAGCATTGAAAACAGAAAATTATCTCTAGACCGATATACTTTGGGTGATAAGACTTTGTAAACCACCTGACGGACATATTGATTAATTGCCAACAAAACTGATTGCAATACAAAATTAGATAGATTTTTGCCCAAAATTGCAATATTGAATGTCTTAAGATTGTTTATTACCTGATGACGATAAAAAATGACTTTAATGATCTTTTACTCTCCTCGAATACGATCTGTGCCTGTAACGCGGGATATGATATCAAAGAGTCTAGCTATCAAGTTGGTTGAATCAAGTCGGTTGAACATTATACAAAAATATAATTTAATCTAAAAATAATTATCAAGGCTTTTAAACCGTCTAAGGACAAATCAGCGTTTATATTATAATGACTAACCTTCCTATTATCATTTCGCTAATTTCAAAACTGGCGTAGATAATTATGGGGTTACAACGTAGCAATTTTAATAGATTAAATAAAATAAGAAGATAATTACACAGTTATGCACATTTTTTACAATGTTAGATTTTATCGCTTTTTATTGAACCTTCAATTTAAAGGCATTTAAAGTAAATAGTTTTTAAATTGAGAAAAACTTTGGTTCGAATAATTATGAGCTTATATCATAATAAAACCAGCGAGATGCTAAAACTGTAGCACAAGGAATCTTTACGTCACATGAAAGTTGTCTGAGCGTTCTTCTCCTACGCCCGAGAGCTCCGTGCGAAAAAAGCGACTTGTGGAGACATTCGTCGGGTTCACTGGCCAATCATACGCAGAAGAACGAACTCCAAAACAATAGATTGCTTATAAGTCATACGTCAAAAGATAATAAGAAACACGGTGGTTGGCTAATCGATTGCTGTTAAAAGATTACGTCACATTCAGTTTTTAGGACGTAAAAGTCTCCACAGGTCATTTTTTGCACGAAGCTCTGTAGGCGTAGTAAAAAAAACACCATGTCGTCCCCATGTACATATGAGAGCTGGAATAGCATCTGAGCTTTGGTGAGCCCAAAACACAAAATATTTATTCTTTTTTCTTAGAAAGGTCATTTTTACAACAAAAACCTAGCAAAAGCAAAATGATCTCAGAACATCTCAAAACATCTAGGAGAGTTAATTTTTCTCCAAAAACGTAAAAATCTAGGAACTTAAAACATAGAATAATTGTTCTTTTTTTAAAGAAAGAACAAAAAATTAGCATACATCAAATGGTCTCAGAACACTTCGTATTTTTAAGGAGACAAGAGCTTTACAAGTTTTTGGCCGAAACACATCGAATTTCCAGCAAAGTATTTTTTATATTCTCCAAACACATATAAATTTCCGAAACAAACATGCCCTCCGAACAGATATTGTTGGCAGCCTTTTGTTTCTATGCTTAAAATCAATGTCAGTTGTGATCTTTGCATGTCATAATTCGTAATTTTTATATCGTTGACATTCGATAAGTAGAGCACAGGATCATGCAAACATGAGTTCCTACAAAGAATAACCCTTAGCAAAGACTTCAGATAACAGGGGCATTTATTTATGGGGACAGTTTCTATCCATCTGTTGTGAGGCGGAGAAGACTTGCCCTTGCCGGACATGTCATCCGTCATGATGATGCCCTTGCCGGAAGACTCATACTGTATTCTATGTGTATAAAGAGAACAGCTAGTTGGGCATATGTTTGAAAGCGATCATCAAAAGGGGAAACTGGCCCAACAGGAACTTGTTTACTGGTTGCAATGGGCAATCAAGAGCTCTGAAGCTTGAACTCTGTCAACGTTTCATCAACATCTACTTGCATTGGATGATGATGACTATACATTCGCTGTACATTTTTGCTTGGCCCTTTTAATGTCCCTCTGTGACTTACACACATTACCGTATCCTCTCACGGCGGTGTGGTTTTGTAGTCTCGCACAATAAAGACAAATTATGAATGGATTATACACAGTAATCTATTACGAAAACCCTGATAATGACTTAATTTCAAAATCAATAATTGTAGCTATAATATGTTTCTATATATAAATTTGATGCGACTTAAAAGTATAAATTTAGAACATGTTGAAACAAGTTTCAACGACTGTTTCACATTCTTGTATTAAGTGATTCTCATATCCACTTAAAGACAGATTTCCTCCATCTTGAACTTAATCGACGAAATAAGGTGACATTTAGAATACGCACACAAACTGATAATAACAATCTATGATATACCTGATAGACAAAAAACGATATAACTAAATAAACGATATATAATTGGCATATCATCTAACTTCGTGAATCAATTAGTTCGAAAATAAAAAAACAACACAAGGCACATTGAAAATCTTAAAACCTTAACCTTAATCTGAATTTGTTTACATTGGCTAATTTAGGTCCTGTTCCATGAAAAGCTTCATCAGTAAAAATTAAGTAGCTTAAGTATTCCAGACGATCAGCCCGGGGAAGGAGGTATTTAGCCTTCGGACCATACGGGTATTTGTGCCTCCTGTAAGGGTATGATCTTTTACCATTTAAAGTCCCGCTAAGTGTCGTAAAATCACAAAATTTTGAGGTCAGTTTCTTTAAGAGTTGTGCTTTTAAAAAATTTTAACTAAGGGTCCCAAAACAGCCAAAAAATAGTCCCTTTAAGTTTTTAAGCCTCGGGCAGCACATAACTGACATTATCTGAAATCTCTATGTTGTCTTGCAGCCATAAAAATGTTTTCGCTAAAAACTTTTTGTCGGGTCATTTTTTTGTCACCCTCGAAATCTTTCGTCACTTAGAGCTGACATTTGTATATTGCCAGAATTCACAAAACCCCAGTACTCAATGACAACCTATAACTGGCATTTGTTTTCCGTTGAAAATGGTTCGATCTCTTGACGAAAATAAGTTTCATATTTCAAATTTCTAATAAACACTTGAGAAAGACACAAAATGACATCATTCTTGTACTTTTACAAATTAAGAACTTTTGTTTGCTAGAAACTACTAAGAAGTTAGGAATGTTATATTGAATATTTCTTATAGGTATCCAATCTATACTGACTTCCTGTCATATATAGTCTACCTGATATATCGCTTCTGGCTTTTTTGCGACACTGCACTTGGTCTTTCTGGACATGTCCAAACCCGAGTATGTCAGGACCGTAAAATACAGAGCATGCTTAGTAGTTACTATAACATAATAAAGCATTAGCGCAAAAATAGGAAAAGAGCCAATCACTTTGCTATATTTCTTACTATTAGCCAATCTGCGTGGGCTTTTTTAATCAATCAAAGTTCTCTATATTTATAGTTTCCAGTCTTCCAAGTTACTGACGTCCAGTCGTCTGACGATAGACCATGTGTAGGGCAAAAGTGACAGGAGCCGTATATCATATAGACTATATGACAAATAGAGCTAAAATTGACACGCAGGAAGTTTGTATGACGGAGAACCTAGAAATAACAATACAGGCTGCTTGCAGCTTCCTCACATTCGGCCGTTCTTTAAAATGTTTGCATACACATAAAATATTTCTATGAATTTCCTTAAACTTATTTCCATGTATGCTACCAGGTGCGTGGGAGCGGATATTGAAGTATTTTTAGCTAGTTCAATAAAAACTCGACTTAAAATACACTACGTATATTTTGTGAAAAAAGACATTTATCAACACCCTATGACACATAACATTTCATCCGACACCTTTGAAGAGAGGTACATGGATTCTGTATGACGTATAATGTTACCTTTGGCTTCTGCTATCGTTATATGAAATACAAGAGATGAAACACATTTCATCGCTTGTACAGTACCAAGGTAAAACGTAAAGCGAAATTTTGAGTTATCGAGGGGCTTTCAATAAGAGGTACTGCGTCAATGAAATAATCATATGAGTTCGAGATAATGGAAGTTCGAGTTATCGAGGGTTTGAGTTGTCGGGATTCCACTGAGAAAAGAATGGAAGAAGCCAAAAACCCTAAGAGGGCTGCAAATTTGATATCGCGTTGTAAATTAGATCATATCAGATCATCCAGGGACGTTTTGTACCGTTGGAGAAAATTTCCACCCAAGACATGCTTATTCCAACTGCACCCCGTTTTTCAAATTTGCAACTTTTTCCACCCACCCCATACCAGGAATTTTGCTGGGACACTGTCTTAAGACATTTTCACCCTTTTGCAACTATCATTACGTTTACCTGAGCTCTAACTTACTGGTTTAGACTTTTATTTTCGAACCCTCCATATACATTTATAAAAGCTACTGGTTAAAGGATTGGAACAAGTTTTGGAAATTCAAGGTAAAAAGTTATTCCACCCACCCCGTTAATTCCGGACACGATAGTACCTATTTTTTCATAGGCCAAGACATGTTTATTATCATTGAAAACGTTTTCTGGACCACTACTAAATCTTCATTGAAGATTTACATCATCTACACCTTCACAAAAGACAAAATGACCCTGTATAAACTACTTTAAGGGAAGAAACTTTCAAGTGTCGAAATAACGCGAAACTTTCGACAGTTTGTCAACTTTTGCAGCAGATTTCACGGAAAAAATTTCGCGATTCACGAACTTTAAGGTATGTTTTTTAGCTCATAAGGCCAAAACATTTATGAAAAACATTGAAAAGACTTTAACAAAAGCAATTTTGAGAATCTTGCCTGAAAAAAAAATTTCCAAAGGCATTGACTTTTGCAAAAATGACCAAAAAACACGAAAGTTCCTGCCACTATTCTAAAAGGTTGACAAAATTTTGACAAAATATCCGGTCTCTAAAATATTCATTCCTGGTACCAAATATCAGAACCAGAAGTAACTTTTACAATGAACCCTGTACTAATATGTCTCTGTGCCGTAAAAAAGCAAATTTTTTTAGAAGGCAGAGTTTCAGTGTCAGAAAATTTTGTAAATTAGCAGCTCTTAATTGCGAAAAAATGCAATAAAATACATCAAAATTGACCACTTGTATTCTAAAAATTCTTTAATTAAAAAAAAAAAATCGTTAACAAAATCCTTGGGTGGGCTAAACCTCCTCCCTTGCTCCCCCCCCCCCCCCCCCCAAGTTCTTAAGACACTGATATGACTTTTCATTTACTTTATGGGTAACGGATTGGATGGGAATTAACAGCCGACAATCTCTTCGTTTGCCAAGCGATACCGACTGCATTATCGATCTGATGACATTACACTAATTCGTAGTAGCCGTAGTATCAATTGGATACCTGAAACCTACTACCTACTCCTACTTCATAATATGTTGAACGTACCAAATTGAAGAAGAGCAGTTTATGATTAGATGATATAGAGCCGTTTATACTATATCATCAAACTACGCTTGTGAGAGTGAAATTTCTCTCCCACATAAAGGCCCAGTTCTAAGATGAAAAAGGAAGGTTCACTACCACCATCATCAAATTAAACTTCGAATTAGATTATAGAATAAATCCAACTCTTTAACTCCATTGTTGTCCGGGGCTTATAGGGGAGGAGTCATTTCTGTTATACCGTGTCCTCGTGTGGGAAAAATTCACCTGCACTGGAAAAAAATGAAAACAAATGCAATTTTTTACCGGCTCAAATGAGTTCCTTGAAGTCATATGTGACAGAACCTTTTTGTATGCCATGCACCTAGGTACTTTCCCACTTGATTGACAGTGTCCTTAAACTTCCTTGAAAAGTTGACAATTCCGGTATGCAGTGGTGTCATTATACTGGATTTTGTTCATTTATGTCATCTTGCTATTTTTGAAACAAAGATAATCCCTTGGTAATCAACATGTATTTTATCACCATTATCGCAGTTTAGGGTTTTAAGATATATAATGCGAAAACTATTTTTACATTATTCTAATGCAGTTTGGTACTGTTAGAGTAGACAAGTCTGATTGAAACTCTTCATATAATATTTCTGTTAACAGTTAAATATCCAGAGAAAAATGAAGACTTACATTCAAAAAGTAGTAGCGCTTATGATTTTGATCAAATTGATACCCGGATGTACTGGTGTAAGAGATTTGTATAGAAATTCAAATGGGAATTTCGGTGAGGTGATACTTCGAAGACCATTTCAATTTACACTTGGTGGTTTTCCAGGAGTTGCTAGAGTTCGAATTGAGGGATTCAAATATTTCGGTGAAAATCCGTTTGGTGACGATATTAATGTAAGTGTCTTTAGCTATATGATGCTCGGCGGAGTTGCCCACGTCTAGACTGTCCCCGTCTCAACCGGAATTTCCTGGAATCGGAATTTCAAGAAAAAGTTTACCATTTAATTCATGTAATTGAAACACCTTAATGGATTACACCTTTGTATAAAGTTTGAGGTCAATTGAATTTTTTAACATTGAGTTATTAAAGATTCGAAATTTAGGACGTCACCATTCATTTTTCATGTTTTTGAAACGTTTCAATTTACCGACAAAGTGTTTAAGTTTTTTTGTGTTACTTTACCCCTTAGTTTAAAACAGGTAGCGAACACAAAGTCGTTCTCATGGATGTTAGCCCATAATTTTCCGAATTTTTCTACTACAGGTGCATTACAACGGTCTGCTTTCATATGGACCTAACGATATGCTATTCAATATCATGCAATCATGTCCATCACCTTTGCAAGGAAGATGGACTGCTTCCCGTGATATCATGGCAATTTACTGGAGCAACTTTGTCACCGGAAAAGTTCACTCAATGCCTTTAGAAGGGGAGAACGCAGATCAAGTTCTAAGAGACTTAAATATGACGTTTAACAGTGAAAGAGCGCAGAAATTCTTCGTCGAAAGGGAAGTAGATGTTGTTCGACGAAATGTTGGTAAAGTGAAGAAAGGTGTTGTGTTTACGTGGAATAATATGAAAAATGGATTTGGTACAAGCCAGGTATTGTCAAAAATGTTATTACGAATGTTTTATGATTCGATGATTTACCCAAGATAGTCTCTTCAGTTCTTCAAGAATTGTTATTAATCACACGTCGAGAAACCAGGTGCAGAATTAACAATAATTTGCAAATTTCATTACCTAAAACCCACAACAAAGACGTTGAATTTGGAATGTTGGCTTATACGTGTTCAGCATCTTAACCATTAGGCCACATCTCTAAATATGATCTTCAATTTCAACGATTCCATAACCAGCGTGTAATTTACTTGCTAAACCCAAAAGTGCAAGTTTTGGGATATTATCTTAGCACAATATTTGTTAATGATATTGACTTTTGAGTTAAGTCCTTAGTCTCGAGAATTTTACGTATATAATGACAAAATACTGTAGATCTCTCTTTAAAATTACCAACACAAAAATTTCTTTCCTGCCAGTTACAAGCTTGACTTGTACGCCTTCTAAATCCTATAGATAAGTCTTTCAAAGTTTTTTTTTAAATTATATTTACAAAAAGGAACACATTTCTCTTCTTAGGTCAAGAACCATCTGTTCCAAACAGTTCTGGTTGAAACTGAAAACTTGGACGACCCTGAAGACAGTTTCTGGTTCTTGCAATCCTACTATGCCTCTCTTGATGGAAATGGAGGAAATGATCGATCAGATAGTCTCATGGGAAATGCATGTCCACAAGCACAAGTAAGCTATAAATTGATTGCAGTATATGTAAAGATACTGAAGTAGTCTTTAGCTTATATCCTTTGTTTCCTGCGATATTTTTTAAATTTTTCAATCTCTGGTCACCGCATAAGGTGGTGTATCAAATTTTAAATGCTCATAAATCAAGAATCCACACATTTTTAGACCTTGAAACCTCGATTTATATAAAAAGCTTTCGAAAAGTCAAACTTTCAAACTTCTGTAAATCTTTATTTTTTCAATTTGTTTTTGAAAATGTGAAAGATCAAACACCATGTTTTTGTTGTATTTGTAATACCACTCTGCTAAGCATAAGCCCGCCTGCAAGCTTTGTGTTTAGAAAGAACCACTGAGAGGTATTTGGTAATTTTTCCTCACTGCTATAAAAATGTAGTAGCCCGGGGAGGATTTCTATCTATTTACCGTCCTATCTACTCCCTTCGATCCATCATCCTTCTTCCCTCGGGTCTAGTAGTAGCAAAGAAATTGACAAAAGTCTATGTAATTGTTACAGACTAACAAATGTTTTTCACATCACCTCACTCACTCACTCACTTACCAGGCCGAGCTTGCTCAGCATCATGCTTTCAGTGGCTGGGGTAAGCGCTTGCGGTCGTCTCTTCATACAAGTGTGAGCATTGTTCTACTTATAGAATAATTGTGCCTTGCCGAAATTGTGTAGCACTGATTATCACAAATCGCCTTGCCACGGGTTGAACGAGCTGCAGTAGTATTGTCACGAAATAACTATCCAACATCCTGCATCCAGATGTTTTTACCACTAACCCGGGCCAGACAGCTTTTGGATACTATAACTTGCTGAAAGGCAACCCGTGATTTTGTCCGGGACTGCTTATTCATATATATATCGCAGCTAACCTCTATATCTGGGGCCGTTCCCCTATCCACAACCTGGAGACCCGATGGTCTACATACATCTCCATTTTTTCATATGGTAGAGATATTTAACTCATTTTTAATCAACTTTAGTTTGGTATTGGAAGAAGAAATAGCTTTACTGGAATTTATACGCAACCTTTTTCAACATTTCCATCAGCTGCTCAGTATTTTACCAATGAATTCGACTTTGCTGATTTAGCAAGCTGGGTTTGGGATCTGTCTGAAGGCACTGGTAAGTTTTAAAAAAAATATTACATGGCTTAAGTAAAAGTTAGGCACCAGTAAGATATTTATATTTTATCATTTTCCCAAAAAGTTAGGCTGTAAAATCTTTGGGTTCATAAGGTTTTGCAAGTGTAATCTGATTTCATTTGTATAATTGATAAAAAACACTTTAAAATGCAATTAGCATTTTAAAGAACGACAATATAAAGTGCTCATTAAAGTCAACTAATGCAGTAAAAAATCTTGTGAATGTTCACAGCGTCTCAAAATGTTCAACTAAAATTTAACCTTAAATAATGGATGGAGCATTTTATGAAAAGTTAAATTTTGAACAAATCTTGACATGCCTGAGTATTTTACATATATATATACATATTTTTTCTTTATAATGATTAATACACAACAACATAAATTAAAAAAGGATAAAATTAACATTAAACGGATTCCTACTCCCACGAGACAGGAGTCACAAGATATCGCAAGGTGCAGAAACCCCCAAAAAAATATATTCTAAGTAAAAAACAAAAACAAAAAAAGGAATAATCGAGGCCCACAAAATCTATTTGAATCACAGATAAATGTCATGGCAAAATCAAAAATCTCGCGATTTACCTCATCTGTGAACATTTGAGTCGCCATGTATATTTTATATCAAAGTTTAATGTGGCTTTACAGAAATCTTATGAAAATCAAATTTTGTTTATCAATATCACATGAAATTAGTTGGATATTCAACATGTTTTAAACTCAACAGAAGAAAATATCAAATAAAATCCAAGTAGCATCTTTAGCTTTAATGTTTTGTTTTATACGTTTTTAGTGAGCCAACCAAGTCCACCTGATAGTAGATGCGATGGCACCATCAATGAAGATCCACGCTGCAAAATTCTTAGAGAAGGCGAAAATGTCAGTGAAAGCAATGATGAAAATATCAATCCAAGTGCCACCAACAATCATTACACAAAGTCATCAGATTCTCCAGGAAGTCCTACGCCATTAAGGACGATGAATCCAAAATTTACGAAGCCAGCTTTCAACAGTTTATTTCTCACCAAAACATCTGCGATGTCGATTGGACAGCCTGATAACAGCTTTTGTCGTTACAGAGACGCTGGACTTTATGCTTTGCCTACTGCCTGTGATGTTTTTGTCACATGCAACATCGATGGTAGAGTAACATTGACTCAATGTCCAGAAGGCACTAGATTCAACAACTTAGAACTATTGGGATGTGATCATTCACACAACGTGCTATGCTTCAATGAATGTAAGGAAATGTTTTATCTTTTTCTGATAATCTCCTTAACCCTATTCCGGTTAGGCGATTTTATGGACGTTAAACGTACTTACCGCCCTAGGTTTATTTTTGATTGAGTAAAGATATTATGCAAATTTTTGGTAAAGAATATCCTTATTATGTCTAGTTTTAAAAAGTCGAGAAAAATCTGCTCTATCATTTCTGCCATCTTGATGACGTCACATTTATGACATAATGTTAAAAAAATGTACATTTGTTTAAGTTGGAAAAAGTGCTTTTTTTCATGTCATAATTGCAAAATATTATTTTAAAAATAGAAATTTATTCCATATGGTTCATGTCTATTTATCCGCCATTTTTATGACGTCATACTTTTATTACAAACACAAAATGCGTCAATCACTGATGACAAAACTGTCGTAACTATTGACATAGTGAAGATAATTTGCTCAAATTTTCAGAAAACATTAAATTTGGTTCACTGAAAAATTCAGCCAAGACCATACATTGCCAAAATTTAAAAAAAAATTTTCCAGGGGGGGGGGGGGTAGCTTAACTGGAATAGGGTTAATAGAAAGAAAATCTAAGAAATGCGTCTTCAATCCTTAGAGGTATAAACAATTTTTTCAATTCTATGCGTATGTATTTTCTTTACCCAGGCTGTGGTGAGCCGGAACTCTAATGACACTTAGATGATGCTGGCCTGCATTATGGAGTGTATATCCCATATTTCAAGGAAAAGGTCTTGTAGTTGCATGGTTGACTCGTGTTGCAGGTTTTTACCGAACTCATTTAGGGTTATTACCCAAGGAGTAACAGTCGGTGCTTTCGATATTTGCACCGACGTGAAAGTTGATAATTAAAGTAAAATCAGACGATTCGAACCCTGAGCATTTATCACCCATGCTTACGAGGTCGGCGCCTTGCAAGCTGATCAATCCACTCTGTCAAACTCTCCAATTGTTTCCAGAGAGTCTAAATTTTCAATGCTTTCCGATTAATAAAACTCTTTTCCTTTTGTGAGTACAAATGTCTTCTCTTGCCATGGTTTTTTAACTTTTTCATTTAATGCAGTATTTATATGTTTTCCATAGTATTCAATCCAAATGGTAACGTATCAACTCATGGCAACATATGCGCATACAAGCCTACTGGAGCATATCCTGATCCCAATGCTTGCAACACCTACTATCTGTGCTCCAACTCCAGATCAATTCAAATGTCTTGTCCAGACAATTTGCTCTTCAAACCGACAAGTGAAAATAAGGGATACTGTGACTTCATCAAAAATGTTGATTGTACGGCTGGTGGAATACG
>JAUBWS010085809.1:0-12040 GCA_032270445.1 Darlingtonia californica | reverse complement strand
AGATTGAAAGAATCAAAATACTTCGATCGATCAAGAATGGTGAAGGCAGAAAACAAGTTTAAGGAGATTTCAGGATTAATGCATTCTAGAGAAGCTGACGAAGCAAACATTCGGTATGGATTGTTAGATTTGAGAAAAGAATTAGAAAAAAGAAGAGGCCGTGTTCAAAGCACAAGAGGATGTTTCTTTTGGAGGAGACGAAAAGAGTACACGACAGACCTTGACATCTTGGACGAAATTTTCGAATACGTTGAAAGAGCTTTTCGTTCTTTTGCTTGATTTATTCTAATTGATTCATATACCTGGTCCATGTAAATTTCGTATATTCAAATATATTTTTCTATTTTCATCGTGTTTGTTTTTTGTTATCGGCGGATACGGAAGTTGCGGAAATTTTTATTGAAGAAACTTTCACGGAAAAGCCAAAAAACCACGAAAGTTTCTTCTTTAAAGTAACGAGGCGGGCGTTATATTCAGCTTTCGCGAAGAGAAGTTGGCTGCTGCAAAAAGGTAACCTTGCGATATAAACAAGTCCACAGCTTTCAAATCATGTACCTGGTCTTTGATTGTCTCGCGTATATTTGCTAAAGTTGATCTTTCCAAAATGAATTCTGCTTGCTCCTTAGCCAAGGTATTCACGTGAATCTCAATCTATGAATATAGAAAATTTGGACGGTGCCTCGTCAAGAGGAAAATTCTTTGGTGAAGTGACGAAATTTTCGCTAGGTGGCGAAATTTCAACCAACAAAATTTTAGCAGAATTTTCGAAAGATACGGTAGGTTTATTTAACTTCACTTAACATCATTTGAAAATCAGAAAAAAAAATGATGGAAAAAAAGCAGATTGTCAATTTCATTGGGTGTCCCTTAAAAAAGTATGCCTAGTGATTGACACTCTTAGTGGAAATCTTCATGTTGTACATTTACAAATAATTTCACTTCATTTTTTTCAATCATTAATTTTCATATTCATTATTATAGTAAAATATTTACAAAGAAATTATTTGAGTGACAATTACGGTTATCATCATGTATAATTTACTTCATATAAAAATTAATGATGCGAAAAAAGGTAATGGGTTTTTTATGTACAACACAAAGACTTTTACTAAGAGCTAAGAGAGTGAAGAACTAGGTATACTTTTTACGGGCAAAGCAAAAAAAAACGTTTGTTGAGGTATAGTAAGAAAATCTATTCCTTGTTTTAACAACACGTCTTTCAAATTCAGATGAGGAGTAGCCATTATTAATTTACCTGCGTAGCTAGTAGATCTAATTTGATATCTGTAAATTCAAACACTGCCAAACACGTTTGTATTAAATGTACACAGTTTATCAAATACGTTGCTGAGTCAGCAGAATTCATCCGACTAGCAGCAGCCGCACAACACTGTAGCAACGGGTCCAACAGACAAGTCATAATCTGTAAGATACATTGAGTAGATTAATTGCATATGAAATAACTATTCAACCGCCTTAACGTCCCTTTCCCTGACCAGTCCGGAAACTGAAATTTCGAATTGAATTGGACTAGGGCCCTCATGCGCCAGGGAGCGGCTGGCTATGGTCAGATAAAAACTATGTTGAGAGAAGTGAAAATATGACACAAATGGCTGATGCGTTAAGGGTTGAAAGGAGGAATAAGACCTTTTGAAAGTGTTGAGGTGTAAGCACATGGGACCTTTAAGTTACTCCAGGTGTGGATCTAGGCCTTTTTTAATATGAGATGAAGGGGGTGCTTCAGTAGCCACTAAGGTCGATTTAAGCCCCAACAAGGACAATAGGGGCTGAATTGCAACAAAAAAACATTTTTTGGACGGAGAGGGAGGAGGGGGTTGGGAATGTGGGGTCCTGTATGAGGGATAAAAGCTCAGTTTTCTTTCCAAATAATTAAATGTTGCTTTCGTGAAATGTTTTGAGCGTGTTTTTAATCTTTGAATTTGTATTTTGAAGGGACGCACGTATTCATAACAGCTTGATTGTAAGTTAAAATTTTCATACCCAGGATAAATATTCCTTTAAAAATTGATGCGTAGCCCAATGCCATGGTTCCTTATTCCTCTCCTTAAAACTGACACTTATAGTGAGCTTGAAGACTTCACCACTGCAATCAATAGACAAAAAATGCAAGACAAACCTTACTTTATCGTAAGCTTGCTGCTGTTCTGTCACTGTTGATACAACTGTGTCATGACTTGAAAGAACTTCCTTCAACAAGGATAGCGTATCATTGACAACTTGGGAAGGACTAAGATCAGGAGGCGGAAGGTCAACCTGAAGGAGAAATGAAGAAGAAATGAAGAAAATTTACGATATTTCATACTGAAAATATAATAAAATATTTAGTTATTAGATAAACTAATAGAGAACGAAAGACGCATTTTATATCCGTCCGTTCAGATTTAACCAAAATCCCGTTCAAATCATCCAAAAAAATTCCAAATTTTGACCACTTTTTGCTATGGGGGGAAATAATTGATTTGCAAAAAAGGTCAAATAATGCCACATGTCTATGATTAGGTTAAATTAACATAAACATATTCTAAAAAATCACTTTTTTCACCCTATCCCCTACACAATAGTATTAATTTATCTAAAAAGCATGAGACGAGCATTCTTTTCATACCAAACGTAATTAGTTTATCGCTTTCCAGATACCAGGAATTCAAGTTTAAAATTTAAGGTGTTAAAAATGTTTTCGATCTTTTCGAAAAAACTGGCGCGTTCTAAGGGCTAACTTATTTGCGACTGTTATTCTCGTAATGTAATATAATGTATATAATGGATAGTTTTACATCATCCGGAGCTTCCATCCGTTAAGGTTGGTTCTTCTGCCCCTCATACACCCTAGCTGCTTCAATTTGAAGCACCTAAACCTCAACACTAAGTACATTGTGATGACCTGTAAAATTAACAATGAGAGGTCACTTCACCACAGATGTTCCAGTGGCCGGTCCGAACTCGCAGCCATTGGACTACGAGCCCGACGCCTTGACCACTGAGCCACTGACAACCTCAAAAAGGCATTGAAGTACATTCAAGTCATCTCGTTTTCGTTCTAGTTCATTCAAGTCCGGTGGATTAGACTTAAAATTAGAAATGGGAAAGTATGTCAAACCCTTTACTTTCCTACAGGGACAATTTTTAGGGGATTCACACAAAATTTCTTGCAATTATAACCTTTAAAGGACTGGAACTCAAAATTCCGTGATGTGCCGATTACTCTTAAAACCTGGGAAGGGTAAATAAAATCTTACCCTTATGTTGAAGGTGAAGTACACCCGCCTCCCTGGACAACAAAAGACTACATAATTGATTTGGAGGGTGGCTGGGTAAAAGCACTTAAAATATTTTCATATTTTTTGTTTAATTTTCTTGTCGAATTTTATTGTCAATGACTTTTTTGGTTTCTTTATCCAACGTAAAGATGACGGTTTTGACAACAACGAAGTGAGTAAATTTTTTTTTAGTATATGAAGTATATATTACCTTGTCAGCAATTTTTGTACCATGGAAAGACAAGTTATTATAAAACATCTGTTGACTTAAGTGATGAATTTCTTCAATGCAAGTAACAATAACTGAATCATCATTCTCAAATAAATTCCTATAAATAGAAAACAAAAAAAGAACCAGCTCAGCTCACTAATGACCCATTCCATAAACTCTGAAGCACAATTTGGAGGCAGGGGTGATTTTAACTGGTGCATGAGTCGCGGCGTTCCTAGGTCCCTTCCTTGGGGTCCAGGTCAGATTAAAATTCTGACGTGTGTGACAAAAGCCACATGGGGTAAAACGCGCCTCGTCTCGTTAGATTTTAGAGCGCGACATAAAAATCTGAATATTTTTGGGATATTTGGATAAAATTTTGACTGATGATAAATATGTTTGATATTGCAGTGAGGCAACTACTTATAATAAATGCAATGAAACTCATGAGAATGATGCATATAACTTCTGCGTCAGATCAGGGAGATCGACAGCGACAAAATGAAAATGCAATGCTTGAAAAAGGGCCGTTCAAGGAGCAACTACTGCCGATGACTACGACACACAGATAGAGTTGGTGGGCGGCAGAAAAAACTAATGAAATTCGTACTCAGCAATAACCACTAGCGAAAATTATTATTTACCCTAGCGTTTCACCATAAAACTTCATTAAATTTCCCAAACGAAAGAGAATGGAGGCTCCTGGATCTGATGTTATTACTTGTTCAATTCGTACCTAAAAGAATAAATTCGGGGTCAATTTAGTCGGGGAAAATTTTAATCACTTTAAAAAAATTTGGTCATTTTTCCCCGATTTTATTCCCCGATAAGGTATGTGGGTGAATGTTTTTCTTTTAAAAGAAACGCAAATAGAAAAACACTAATCCGCATGGCTTTTTCACTATTATGCCTATTGAAAAACAGGAGCCATTCAACAAGAACATTCGCCCGGAAGTATGAATGAACCCCAGTCTGACCTTTCCCTCCTTGAACGTGCGTACTTTTTCAATGGTCCCATAGCGGAAATTTTCTTTCATTGAATCTTCAAAGAATACATGGTTAACACATTATGAACTAAAAAGGGCATTAGTAGGGCACTAAACAAACTTTTCTAATAAAAAGCGGAGTAAGAAATACACCACATACTTTAAAAGGTTGACACACTCCTTCCATGATATGATTTAAAACTTCCAATACCATCATTTTATGTTCTAAATGAATAAAATAGGGAACGCTTTAAATACGCTGCGAGAAGTTGTGCTTTTCCAGAAAGAAATTGTGCCCTGAGTTGAAGATATTATACCTTATCGGAAGAAAAAAAGTCGGCATAAAATTTACCGACAATTTTTTTTGCCTGGTTATAAAAGCAAATGAAATGTAAATGTACATTTGCATAACTTTTACTGACGAAAACCTTTGAAATTGTTAAATACACGCGTTTTTATTTTTTTGTATCCTTTACCTTCATCGCTCATTATTTTGTTAAGTTTTAATCGAATTTAAATTGAAAAGATAAACTAAAAAGGTATTTTTAAGTTAGACAATACTAAATGTTCTCGTTTGTAAGAATGTTCGTCGGTAAGAAATAATTGTCAGCAAAAAAATTCGTTGGTAAAAAATTTCGTCACTTGAAAAAAAATTCGTCATTTTTGCCGACTTTTTTCTTCCGAATAGGACATTAGGATAAGACATTATTAACACTGGAATTCGCACCGTTTTGATTTTGAATGATGTATTCATTAAATTAAAATTTGTCATTTTTGAACTGACAATTAATCCGAAACCGTTGTGGATAAGAAAGCGAGTAACTTCAAACAGTTTCATAAAACATTAATCGAAAAAAATGCGTTGAACAAAATGTCAACCTTTTAGATTTGTCCTTCGTAAAAGACTTTGGAGTAATTCTTTTTCACCAGCAGTGGCTTGATGTAACCAGGCCAGAATGTCACCAACATACCTGTAATCAATAAAATTTATCTTAAGTATCTCTCTGATAAGCAAAATTCTTCGGTACAATAATTATTGCCGGAAAATCAGGTGTCCATCTTTCTTTTTGAAAAGTAAAATTAGACATTTTGTATCGCGTTGGTGAAATATAATGTGTCCGCTAATAAGGAGGTGCCCGCGTTTTCGAGTGTCCATTGTTGAAATTGTAACCAGTGATGGTTATATGACGTCATTCCAATGTCATATCGTGTTGATGACGTTTAAATAAATAGTGAAACATGAATATATTATTATTTGCGCTAGCTAGTATTTGGTTAGAAGAAAATGTCTGTGTAGGAGATACAATTGATTTCACATGTTGACATACCGTCTTGTGAACTAACTAACTTCAGTAAATGATTACATTATGAATACTTAGGAATCAAATGACAATTTCATTGAATGACGGGCAATGGTGAAATCACAGTGTCTAACTGATGACGAGGTGTAAACTTCCTAACAGCTTTGACAAGTTTCATACCTGACAGGGTCGTGTGAATACAATTCAATTGGTCGTGGTGTTCCACCTGGCCCTATGGTTAATGAAATTGAAATTAAAAATCAAAACGAATGACGAAAGACGCACTGTATGTGAGGTGAGTAGACGTTGTTAAAATACAGCTGGTAAAACAAAAAGAAGTTTGGAATATCAGAAATCGGTGAAAATAAATTCAACAGTTACAAAGAGCGAATATAGACGTATGTGAAAAGTGTACTGTGATTGGGAAAACCAGCTGATTAGATCGGGGAAATTAAATATATTCATAAAAATTTAAACAGTCTACTGTATTTTTCGAGGTTTAGCCTGGTTGCCTTGTGATTTGATTCCCAACGAATCTTTGGTGTTTTATGCACTCATTTTAAATATTATATACTTATTGATCAAACCTGTCAATTACACTGGAGATTTATCATCATGTACAGGTTGCGTGGGTCAACAGGGTTATTTTTGGTTTCTTGCCGGTTCCAAGCTCGGATAAAGACAGAGACCCAGAGGAGACTTGATCACCTCACTGTAACATCTTTGGGATGTAATCGACAGGTTGACAAGTATGGTTTATATTTATCTAATATTATATACAGTACATACCTCCTCTTGTCAGGGCGTCAATAAAGCATCGTACAACGGCTGTCCTTCTTGCAGCACCTAATTCGTCAAATGTGTAACGTAACAACACTTGCCGGTCTTGCAAAGCTTCTACTGCTTTACATAAAGCACTTGAAATATCCGGCATGTCGTGTGTCATACTACGGCACTCTTCTATAAAGGAAATATGGACAGTTAACTCTTCCATTGGTGAATCCGTGGCCATCTGGTGGTTAGCTTAGAACTCAAAAGACCCAAATTTACCCAAAGCAGTTTTTAAGTTAGACAT
The DNA here is from genome assembly GCA_032270445.1 of Darlingtonia californica. NCBI lineage: Eukaryota > Viridiplantae > Streptophyta > Magnoliopsida > Ericales > Sarraceniaceae > Darlingtonia > Darlingtonia californica. The sequence goes on along the minus strand of JAUBWS010085809.1, from coordinate 5,189 downwards.
TTTCGAAAGTGTTAGAGATAGATCAAACGTTCCCGTACTGTACAGTATTTAAAACTAGTCTCCAGCTTTGCCCTAGTTACCTAGGTAACACAAAAAAAGTGAACAAAAATTGGCAAAACCTCCAAAACTGTTCCCTCTCTAGAATTAATCTAAATAAACTAGAAAGCCGTTTTCTACTAAAAGAATCTGACTTGACAGACCTATAATATGTGCAGAATCGCATAAGCAAAAACATACCTTGAGCCCACCGATAAAGTTTCTCATAAGCTGTTTCTTGATATAGTGCCATTGCCTCCATTATTTCCAAGCTACAAAAACATTAGTAACGATAATCACGAATAGTTTGAATAAATTTATAATCAAAAATACAAGTCTTCCTTGCCTAGGGTTACTGCCCTCTCCTGCCACCTAATAATGTCATGGTAGCACACCGACCAATGGCTACTGTACACTTACCCAGCTGTTTGTTGCTTCCAACGCAATAACAGGCGACAGTCTTGATGGATCTGTTTACACCTCGCCAATGCATTGAAATATTCCTAAAGTGAAGTGTAAAAAAACATCAATAAGAATAAGAAAAAACCCTGCCAACTACTGAATATCCTATATCTCTTTCATAATACAGCCACTTTTCTTGACATACAAACAAAAGTTTGCAGCCTTCGCCAACCGACTGAAAGAAAATGAACTCGTCTTGAAAACTTGTTCAACAATCTACAACGCCATGATACTCCCGTTCCTGACATCTTGTTCTTTCACCATCATCGGGTCGATTCCTGAATATCTGGCGACTAGAATTTCCCAACTTGAAGTTTGTGCACAGATAGTTGGTGTCGGATTCAAGATACCAAGGTCAAATACAGTAGTTATATGTATGAAAGCTGCAAAGTATGTCCAACGAACTTCCATAGCTACTTTGATGCATATGAACTATGCTCTGGACGAAATACGAATCAATGGAAACTTTATTCGACTACCCAGAGTAAAATTAGAAACTGCACAAAACTCATTTTATTTTCAAGGGGCGTTAATATACAATAATTTGCCTCTTGAGCAGAGAAAGATTATGAAAACTTTAGAAGCATAGGACTTTATGAATACTGCTCCTATGGCATTAGAAAACCGGTTTAATCAGTAGTTCAATATCTTTTCGATACATCATCTGAGGTGTGTTAAAATTTTCCTATGCCGTTTTCTCGCCAACTTTAGTTCACCTTAAGCGTTGGGTCTCCTATTGTTCAATTGTTTTCAATTTTGTTTTGCATTAATTCTAATACAGGTTTTAACATTTCATAATTACATATTTTAACTTTCCTGTAATGTCAAATGTGTACAGGATAACAGTATTTGTATGTGTATAGTGTACATATTTATAACTGAGGAACCGTCCTGTAAAAATATTCGTTCGAATAATAATGATAATAATAAAACCAGTAAGATCGCCACTGTATATGTTCGGATCAAGTACGCAAACTTACCATACTGTATGATTCCCGACCTTCCTTTCATTATCATTTTTGATGGTGAAGAACGCATTCCCTAGCTAGATATTTAGGGACTATAAGAAGAGTTCTGGGGAAATTTGAATATAAAATCATTCTGTGATGGTAAAATTTTGTTTTCCCTGTGCCATGTCAAAGAAAGCAAATGATGACGGTATCATTTTATCGTTACTTTTTATGACAATTATACTGACTTTTTGCAGTTCAGCTAAAAAAAAAATTTACCTCAGAAATGACGTTTTCTTTGGATGCTCTTAAGGCTTTCACTTCATGTGGCTTTAATTGAAATTTCTCAAGAAAAGCATCAGCGATGGTAGCCTTTAGCTCAAGTTCCTTTCTACAAAAAAAAGTGAATATGGAAAAATGAGTGAATGGTAAAAGACCCTAGTGTCACTCTTTATTTGCGAGCAAAAATACAGCAAGTTTATTGGTATTGCTTTCACTTATTGAATTTTGTATACAGTATAAGATCAATTTATCAACTTTTGTTCTAAAATAATACAATACAATACGACAATCATGAGATTGAGATTAAATCCTAGGCCCCGTGTACTCAACACATAAGTCAAAAGATTGAGTAGTCTGGTTATCAGGGAGTTTTGCTTATTTGCATTCAAAGCACTTAAGTCCCACCTATCAAGATATATTTTTATACTGCAACCCCTTTTAACCCTCTTTACCTTTCATTTTGTAGTTTCGTTGTCTTGCTGATTAGCTCAGATGTAGATTCTTTTGAGTTCTAAAAAATCAAAACAAACCAGTCTAACAGAAATTGAAATTAAATTCAATAGAATTAGTAACATCAATTCAAGACACTGGAAATAATTGATCGACTTACATGTATGATTTACAGGAAGTTCATACAGTTTTTATATATTTCAAAAACCCAAAGTAACTATATTGTAACTACTGTATCTTTAATTCAACCTCCTCTTAATTCAAAGTTTGCGATTCAAACATTCCTCTTAACCCTTTCAATTACGCATTTAATTAGTCAATATATGAACCCCCCCCCCCCCCCCACCCACCCTTTTCGAGCTATAAAAGACTTGCAGCAAGATTCAAGCTATAAGGTCTTCTTGCTGCAAATTCAACTATCATACACACAGACTATTCATTAAAAGTTTTATGAAAATGAAATTGAGACTTTAAATTATTACCTTTAATCTTTCAGTCATCTCGATGCAGCATTCATTCATGGACATAATATCTGTTGAAATTTCATCCAATTTCTAATTAATTGTAAATGAAGAGATTCAAGAGTTAGGTAATTTTTCATCAGTTAGAGGAAACCCTCTACACAATAGAATTAACAGTCAACAAAAATACAAATCACAAATCGATAAGTGTGATTGAAGGGACCAAGCAAAAATATACAGGGAATGAATAGAAAATGTCCCACTTAGCGAATGTCCCAGTTATCCGAAGTATTTGGTATGAAATATGCTATGAAGAGACTGAACCTAGCAGTCCCAATTAGCAAATATTACTATATCGACTTGCATAGAGTCCACTTATCCAGATTTAGAGCCCCACTCAGATCTCATCTCCAATTTTTGCCAAAATGGTCTTTTCTTAATTGTCTTTTAAATTCATCCCAAAATGCGTTTTAGAAATCGTCCAGGCTCAAAAAATTCGTTCCAAAATCGTTCCGAAATTGTCCTGATAAAACTGTCTTTTAAAAAAATCATCGTCTTTTCAAATTTTCTATTGAAAACTGCCTTCTAAAATTTGTCTTTAAAAATTGTCTTTTGAAAATCGTTTTTTGAAAATCATCTTTTGAAATTTGTCTTTTAATCATCCCAGAATCGTTTTTTTTTCAAAGAAGTCATTACAAAAATCGTTCCAAAAGACGATTAAAATTTGTCTTATTCATAAAGTATTTTTTAAAAAAGACGAATAAAATCGTCTAAAAATCGTCCCGAAACGGGAAGAAATTTGAAGACGATGTCTTAAAGAGAGGCTACTGTACAAATATTTACCAAGATTTAAATTTTCCATTTCCCTGATTCTTAATAATTGCTCTTCTGAAAAGTTACCTACTACTTATATATTCCCTTGATTGGACCTTTTTGAAATAAAATGTAGTTAAAAAACCATTTAGATCAAAATATAAAAGACTATTTTATGCATAATATATAGTAATATATGATGAAACATGAATTCTAGACCTGTTTTACTTCTTTGAATTGTGACTCAAATTGTTCACTAATCTCCAAACTTCTTTTCTCCACATCTCCTCTGAGGTTTCTTCGAGCACGAAGTGTATTTTCTCCAAAAAATGTTGATAATGCTTTTAAGGCATCTACAAGCTCCTGGAAAAAAATCAATTATTGTGAATTACTGCAGGTAAAAGTTGGGAGGGTGAATTTAGATGTATTCTGGAAATATCCAGTTTTCTGATATATAGTTGTTGTACATTTTTAGAATTTTCTGGGAGTCCAAGTCAAACAGAAATTGCATTGAATTTTAGTCAGTATAACCTTTCCACATGTGATTCATTACCTGGAGTTTTCGCGGTTTCAACAAAATTGAATATTTTGCGGTACAAATTTTTGCAATTTTAGGCAAAAACCGCAAAAATTAATACCCGCAAAAATTAGTACCTCTAAGGTATGTAAGGGTGAACACTGTTCAAAGTTGAGTGATTTCATGGAACAATTCAAATAAAATAGTTTGAGGGATAGGAAATACTAGTATCCTCATAATAGACTTTTTGTCAATTTAGAAATTTTGAAAATTGTGAGTTTCAAGGGTTTCCAGGGTTGGAAAAACCATGAGATCAAAGAAAAGCTAAGAGATTCTGTATTTATCAGTTTTTCCCTTAAATCAAATTTTTAAGAGCAATATTTCTTCCTACGTGGGCTTCATAAAGCTTTCTTTGAAACTCAACACTAGACTTGTGAGCCAGTGGCTGATACCATAGAGCCAAGAAGGGAGATATAATCCAAAAGCAGTCAATCTGATAACAGTGAACGTTATCTGTTATGAAATGACAAATTCTCATTTAAAACTACATTGAAGTTTCAAAACTTGAAATAAGGAGCTCTATATAAATGAGGAGAACTTGAAAATCTCATTTCTGTCGAAAATAGAAGAAAACCTCAACATTTTACAGTGTTTCGAGAGGGTTTGGTGACTGCAAGTGGTCTTAAGAAAAGTTCAAGCTGTCATTTTAAACTCCTGTAAATCATTTCTGGAAATGTCGTTTTAGTCTGGAATTCAATCTTATTAACAGGTTGAGTGGGCAATACAGAAATGTTTTTATTGGCTAAATACCAACATTATCTGGTATCCTCATGTAATAGAATGAATTCATTTTTTTCGCATTGATGTCACGTCGTTGAAATAGAAAAACAGTTAATTTTTTATTCTATCCTATCCTTGCAGCTCTTTTGCACGCAAAATTTTGGTTCTTATTCTTTTTCCAGAACTTCAACTCTTCAATGGAATGCTCTCCAACGCCATTTTTAGAGTCTAGTAGATCTCTCTAACTCCAGCTTAGGTAAAATTAAATCACTAGCTATCCAATTCTTCTTATTACTGATACATCAACTAGCTTTTCAAAAATTGTAAACACTTTAAACTCATATTAGGTTATGGCTTAGCTTTATTAGTACCTATCTCTTCCCACTTTTTTTCCTAAGGTGGCTTTCTCCTCAGTTAGCTTTAGCTATCGAGAAAGTC
>JAUBWS010085787.1:0-12042 GCA_032270445.1 Darlingtonia californica | reverse complement strand
CCATGCTTTATCGGGTACCCTATACTACAAATCAATTAGTCCCATGCTTTATCGGGTACCCTATACTACAAATCAATTAGTCCCATGATTTATCGGGTACCCTATACTACAAATCAATTAGTCCCATGCTTTATCGGGTACCCTATACTACAAATCAATTAGTCCCATGCTTTATCGAGCTGGTACTTTAGCTGAGTCGTGTGCTTCATGAAAAATCTGTTCATGGTGTCCCAGAAAAAATACTACTAATTTATTATTATTATTGTCATCAGGATTGCATTGTATGTTTGAATTGATTGTCTTAAGTGAGTGTTAAGCGATATGCTCATTTCAAAATAACTTTCATTTATGTCAGTTTAGTAACTTGGTTGTATTTTTTATCGGACACCTAAAGCCCACCTCAGGATTTGCTGATAAATTTTGATACCTCAAGGGAATTAATTTTGACCGTTTCCACGTAAATTAGTTCCTGCGAATTAATTTTGACCGTTTCCGAGTAAATTAGTTCCTGCGAAATTTCGATAATTGTTACCTTAAGGGAAGAAATTTTCGCGGGAATTTAATTTTCGCTTTTTTTTATTTTCTATTGTTTAAAACAATAGGTCATTGTTCTAAAACAATAGAAACCACGAAATCCGCGAAAATTATATCCCTTTAGGTTAGGTTTTTGACAAATCGGGGAAATGTTCATGCCTTGCGTCCGCGGCAAACAAGTTCCTGCGAAATCCGCGAAAACAAATTCCAATTTACGCTAATAACTTAACTACCGGATCATGTATGATACATATTGTAATATTATCATAATTTCTTCCTGCGAGGGCGTGAAAACCGGACACTGGTGTCAAAAAGTTAAATTTTGCTTCACCGAGTAACAAACTGGTTCAATCAACATTATTCTCACATAAGCAATGTCAATTTTATGACTTATCTCAATTTTTTGTAACTTGTTCTCACTTAACCAAAAGACCGCCCGCAAAGACAAGGTTTCGACTTTTTATTGAAAAGCCATTTTGCACGATGTTCGGCACTCAATGAGCTTGATCCATATGCTTGGCATAAATCTGGCAGGTATGTCCATCTGGATTACCTGTTGGTATCTTTTGAAAAGTTTTATTGACTATTATAATGGCGCAATCAAAAGTTATTTACGATGAAACCCACCATTTTACAGCGATTTTGGGTAACGGCAAACTCAGTTCGTCGTTTTTGTTCTATAATCTTCCAGGAGATGGCTCAAAACGTCTCATATTGAACTTATTAGTTCTTCAAAGGGTCTGAATTGCACTTATAAAGTTAAAAATGTTTTCAAAAATTTTGTCTCCAGGCTTAAAATTTTGATCTAAAGATGCTCTTAGCTAATAAGACAACAACCCCGTTTTCAAGCAAAATTTGACGTTTTTAATTTTGAACTAAAACGTTAATGACTTTTGATTGGATGGACAGATTGACTTCAAATTTTGATATCTTACTCCCCAGTCAATGCAAAAACATTGAAAAAAAATTAAAAAGCTCAAATTCCAATTTTTCAATTTTGCTTGAAATAACGCATGTCTTCAAAATTGCAGATATTTTGGTACTGAATAAATTCAAAACCTTAACCAACAAAACAAATTATTGTTAAATATGTGTATTCAAATTATCTTAAGTTTGTATATATATAAAGTTTGGACGCTTTTCAATCATGTCATTAAAAGTTGTTAACAAAATAGTTTACCCTTCTAGCGCAATTTTGAATAACGCCCAACTCAGTTGGTCCGGTTTTTGGCCCATAACTTTTCAAGAAATGGCTTAAAACTTCTCAGATTGAAATAACAAACTCTCAAAAGGGTTTAAATTGCACTTGTAAAGTTAAAAAAGTTTCCAAAAATTTTATCTCAAAGCACAAAATTTTGATCTAAAGATGCTCTTAGCTAATATGACAACAACCCCGTTTTCAACCAAATTTGACGTTTTTAATCTTGAACTAAAAACGGCGATAACTTTTCATTGGTTGAACGGATTGACCTCAAATTTTGATATGTTACTCCCAAATGGATGTAAAACGCATTGAAAAAATCTCGAATCCCAAATTCGACTATTTTGATTTTTCCAAAATACACGTGTCTTCAAAATCGCAGTCTTCGCCCTTTTTTGGTACCAGATTAGCAAATTATTCTGATCTCTAATTAATAAAACTATTGGAACCGTAAACAGTTATCATTTAACATGCATTAAGAGTCAAATAAAGCAATCTAATAGCTTGAGGCTCTCATCGAAATCAAAGCGTAGTCCTATCGCTTAAAGCTGCGTTAGCTGAATTTTAAATTCCACAAAAAAGTTATCGTAAAAAAATTGTACAATTTTTTAAAATTAGTATTCGAGAATCGCCAACTTCAAATGATGATATTTTACATAAAACATAACATCATTATCCTAAATTGCAAACTAAAGTAGTATCTACGACACTTTTTTGCGGTATTTACCGGTTTAAAATAATTTAAGAAAAGAATTTTTCAAAATACCGAAGTAAGGGGCTTTTTATATGGAAGCAAAGTCAGCCCGCTTGCCGGGTCAGCACTCCAAACGGGCTAGAAATCTTTTTTGTTTTTATGATGAGGGCTTGGCCTGCAAACGGGTTGGCCTCGTTGTCATGAAAATTGAGCGGGAAAAAAATGTAAACAAACAAAGAAAGCTGCATTCAAGATGGGAAAACAAGTGGCTGGCTTTATAGCTAACTTCAAAATGGTAGCGAAAAAGAAAAAGAAAAATATACGAATTTTTTAGCCAATCAAATTCGAATATTGGAAACGAAGCCAGACCGCTTGCCGGCAAAACCGTTTACGTGGTTATTCTTTTTATCTTTGCTGGCGGGATCACAGGTAAAATATGCGAGATCACTTTCAAGCGTCACTCGTCAAGCGGGCCAGCCCTCCTATTCATGTAATTAAAACTTCTAAATTTCTATGACATGACTTTAAAGACGGGATCTCGGCAAACTGACTGACTCACTTCTCTTTAAACAAATCAATTACGCACTTGACTGATGCCAATTTTGATGATTTTCATAAGAACGTTTGGAAATGAAAATTTCAAGCTAGTTTTGATGTTTGCGATTTTGATTTTGTCTCATGAATGGAAACTTACTACTTTGTAACTTTCCAAATAAGTGTAATTCATCATAATTTGCAATTTAAGCCGTACGACCTTTATTGTGGTCGTCAGCATAAAAAGTCCCAATTATTAAGTATTTTTTAGAAAACCTTAGATTGAATATATTTTATACCAGCTTAAGGGTAAAGATTACACTTTCGACGGTTATTTCATGCTTAACTCAATCTTTGCAAAATGAAAAAGTTACCAAAAGATCTCACATTAACAGCTGTCTTTTGGTCATATTCACACATTAAAGAAAATCAAACATATCACTCTGGCCGGGGGTCGAACCCGATGTTTATCAGTCACCCAATATGACAACCAGAGTCAAACAATATCAATAACAAAATATTTTTTTTGTCGTATAGAAAATTAAATATCCATTTCAACTATCTTTTATTATTTTACATAAGAATTTTACCGTATTGAGAATTAACAAAAATATTAACTACTGTACATAATGCATTTTTTAATAAGAATGGCGTCTGAAAATATAATGAGAAGACATAATAACCATAAAAATTCCTAACCTATGGCTCTAATCCATACATCTAACCAATATGAAATCTAAATCTTAAATAATACAAAATTAAAAAATACTGACAGTAACACAAGAATCCAAAAAAGAAAATTTATATTATATTATATTAAAGCAAGTTATATTGATGAAATGAAAATTTCGTATCGTAGCTTGTGATTTTTATGAACATGTCTTTTTTAGTTAAAGTAGTTTTACGATTTCCAACCATCCCGAATGAAACAATTTCAACTAATGTTTCAGCTTAAAGTGGAGAAAAAATTGGGTGCTGGCTTGATAAAATTGCTCTCGGTAAACGACTGCCATGGAGAAAAAAGAAGACACATCTGTAGATATCCCAATTCTGTTTAAATGAAGTAATTTTGGCTAAGTTAGTTTTTGGTAATATGGACAATTCATTTATCTTTCAAATCAAAATTACATATACTTAAATGTTAACTAAAGATACTTGTTGCCCTTTTTTCATGAGTTCTCAAAAATCCGCAACTTTATAAAATTTGGGGTGATATTTTCAATCTTCAATGTTGATGCCGATGACAATAACGCATCTCTTTATCTTCTCACGGCGAAATAACAGCAATATGACGTCATACATTATGCAGGAATATATTAGTGCACATTCAAACTCAAATATCTCCAGAATGAAAAAAGCATTTTTTTAAACTTTAAAGAGACTTCTCAAACAACTCGCAGGGTTACCAGCCACAATAGAAACTGAAATTCCAGGACTTTCCAGGATTTTCCAGGGTATTTTTTCCAATTTTCCAGGATTTGTATCATGAAAATTCCAGGCTTTTCCAGGACACTTCTGCTAATTTCCAGGATTTTCCAGGATTTTATTAAGCCATTCAAAATTTTTCAGACTGAAGAATATCATGAACTTTCACAACAAAAGACAAAAAGACGAGGAGTTAAATCAACTAAGCTTTTATATTAGGTATACAGGCCCTTTTTACCTCTAAATAAAATGAATTCAACAATAAAACACCAAGAAAAAAAAAATTAGCATGGCTGTTATTCAAATTCCAGGATTTTCCAGGACATTTTCACTTTTTTCCATGGAATTCCAGGACTTTTCAGGATTTTCAAGGACAAATTTCATCTTCCAGGATTTTCCAGGACGCTGGCAACCCTGACTTATAGCTCTTTAACATATGTTCAACTACAAAAATATGATACAATTCTTTTATGAAAATTTTTATTTGGTCCTGACTCAATCTTTTTAAGTGCAATTATACCGATAAAAATCATTAAGACAAGTAACCTGTGTACTTGTTGTCCTCTGGAATGTTACATTTTTTCAAGCAAGCATTAAGATTTTGAGATATCTTCATTTGACAGTACACAAGCCAGTCTCTGTCCAAACTGTTACTTAATAAAGAAATGTAACGTTTTGCAAATTGGTGTCACAGCTTGCGTCCGTGCAGATATCAAAAGCTGAGTTGTTACATCTAGGGTAGAGGCAGATGTGCTAGGAAAAAATACAAAGAATCAGTCATGTAGTTAAATGCCCTGAAATATACATTTCAAATGCTGGCATACATCAGTAGATTACACTTAATATTCAGCTTTGTTTGTTCAAATATTTCTTTCAAATGACTGAGACTTTCGACATTTTTATTCTAGTTGTCTCTACAAGGAAAAAGGGTGAAAGTTATAAAAGGTTTTGTTATGCAATGCCAAAATCTGAGAATGTTTCCATGTGGAAGTGACCCCATGTTGACCCATGTTGGTGAATATTATCTTAGTTGACAGTTCTGGACAGCTGGAAATTGATCTGGCAAGGGTGATATACTTAAAGAGTTGGATATACGTAGTATTATACTTTGTTTTCTCCTTCTTGATTGTTATCTAACCATCAGCACTATAACCTTATTTATTCATACAAGGCAAGATCTTCATATTATAGTCAATGTCATATCATCCTGATTTGATAACCTATATACTTTTCAAAAACCCAAATTAAGGTGTCTGCCAGAATCTCAAGATAGATTTCTCTGATTTCCTACCCACTTTCTCTAAGCTGTTTGAGCTGACAAACAGCTATTAATAACTACCTTGAAATATCTAAAATTGAAAAGCTGATACAATGAAATTTACAGGGACAGCATTTAAATGAAAATTGATTGAGTTAAATTAATTAAATGAATTGAGTGTAGTGATAACAGAAGGGACATCTCATATATATAGGAAAGAATCAATGGCTCCAGCTTATATATTTTGACAATAGCCTGTAACTAGAAAAAAACAACTTAATAGTCTTAAACTACAAATTAATGTCAAAAAACCTGGGTTGATCTAGAAGTAATTGAAAGTTACAGAGATACTGTTATATAAAGTCAGGAAAAAATTTGTTTGCAAACACCACTATCTCATTGTAACAATGTTTTAAATGAATTTAACCGCCTTAGAAAAGCATAAAAACTACCACAATAGTGAGCTAGTACAGATAAATTTTGCCATAGTTATTTAAAACAACACAAAATATCATTAAACTAAATTCATTTTTCCCAGCTCTATTCTTCAAAAATAGTTGTTTTTGATTAAAAATGACTAAAAATGTCAAAAAGACAAAAAACATGTCAGAAGTTGACTCAACATTAGCAAAAATGATTAGGAGAGACATGTACAAATTTGGTGCATTGCAAAGAAGAAAACAAGGAAGTTCTTTTTGTAATATTCAGCACATTTTTTGATTGGAGATTTTCAAATCTTATTTAACAGCATTGGTATGGACCCCTCCTCCTAAATAGATATTCAGATGTTTTATTTTCAACTGGTGAACTAAAGGTTAAATGGAAAAAGTTAAGGAAAACAACTAAGGAAAATAGCCAAGACGCTTTCATGATTTATCCCAAAAATCTTAGACAGTGCCAAAGCAACCAAAAATAAATTTTTGCTAATAAAGAAAAAAAGAAAAACAAACAACATTAAAGTAGATATAGTATTTTTTCAACACAAATCACTACATTTTTCAGATTGTTTTTCTGTGCCTGTGCCTTAAGAACAAATCTGAATGTAAGGTTACCCCTAAAATGGCCCCAACCTGACTTGCTCAATTAAAGAACAACAGGGCATGGCTGCTGTATACACTTTGTGTGCACTAAAACCCTGGCAAAAAATTGTTTGGTTTCCATCATTTTACCTTCTAAAAATGGGCTGGAAAATGTTTTCTTTTGTAATTTCCTTTGAAAACCAATCGGTCGGCAATACATTCTATCACCCATTTTTTATGTGGAAATTTTTTTTCGGGAAAATATGGTAAAGAAATCAGGCTGTAACGGATTTTTCTGTGCGCACGGGGTGAACTGGATGAAAAAATTGGAAATCGGATATTTCGGAAGTTCCACTAAGTAAGTGTACGCCGTGCAAACAGAATAATGGCGGAGAAGAAGCGAAGAAGAAGGAAAAACTCGTACCCTTCAATAGGAGAAATTTTTAGGGTCGGTCGGGTGACGGGAACCAAAGATGTTTTTGAGATCGGCCTTATATTCAAAGACGAATGTTGAATTTTTTTTTTCATATGAGGTCCATCAGCACCTTTGTTGATAAAAAGTGCAAAATAAATTATCCACAAGGAGTCCAGACTGCCAGACAAGTGACTTCTTTGAGCAATAGTCCTCACTAAATTAGTTTAACTAGGCGCTTAGGATGAATGATGGGGTTTCAGACAGAAAAAATTGACATGACAAAATGAGAAGGGATGGAACCAGTAACCTCTAGCACCATGGTATGACTGACTTTACCCTGTACCACTGCTCCACAAATCACCCAATGGGCTATTCCATTTTTTTTTGTACAGGAGTATGGACGAACTTTTCCAGGGGGTATTTCTACAATGATTTTCCAGGGTGTAAGAAACTTTCTTAGGTACTTTCCAGTGGGTAAGGGTTTTTGTTTTTCAGTTATCCAGCCACTGATGCAATATCTTAACTTTTTCCAGGGAGTACAGTCTAACTTTCCAGGGTCTTTTTTGATTTGAACCAAGATTTTCTCAACCGGTGAAAAAATTCATCCATACCCCTGTACGGGTAAAAAATAGAAAAGCCCAATGCATGGGTGGTTGTTGAGGGTTCTAAATCCCCCAAACGGCTGCTGTTACTCTAAAGTATTGACTTTCACAATGGTGCAAATATTGAAGCAGTGCCAATAACTCTGAGGGCAACTATTATTTGGTGAGACTCTACAGCATGAATCAACCATGCATTGATCAGTGTTATGCTCATTATTGTTTCTCATATATATAAACGATCTTACCAACTCAATTTTGTATAGCAATGTATATTCATTTGCAGATGACACAGCTCTCGTATTTTCAAATAAAAAGGCCAAATATATAAAGAAAAGAATGAACAAAGACCTAAAACTCCTCCGATTAAGGCCAAAGGGCAAGGGCAAATAAAATTGGCCTAAATGCAACCAAAACTGAAATGATCTTATTCAAATCACCAAAAATGAAAATAATGAATAATCTAGATATTAAAATTGGGTAAACAAAAATTAAAATTCACTGATTATGTTAAATATCTTGGTATCTTAATAGACAATACACTTTCATGGAAAAATCAAATTGAACAACTAACAATAAGATTAAGGAGAGCAAACGGAGCATTAAGTAAACTTAGACACCATGTACCAAACGCATTACTAAGGTCTCTTTATTATGCATTATTTCATCCACACCTATCTTATGGTCTTCAAGTATGGGGTCAAAACCTACCCTCAAACTCCAGAATTAAGAAACTTCAAAAATCATCATTACGCCTTTTATCTTTTGCCGACTTCAATGTACACACTAAACCATTATTTAGTCAACTTAACATTCCAACAATTGATAGTATGATATTCTCACTCAACATTACCCTAACACACCAAACTTTTAATCGACAATCTCCAGTTGCAGTACAAGAAATCCTAAGCCTTGAAAAAACTACCAAACATCTTACTTACGAGAGGAGCCAAAAAGGGCTCTTAAAACGGCCACCTGCTAAAACAACAACTCACGGGATCAACTTAATTAAGTATCAATGTACTTTGAATTGGAACAAGCTACATGATCGTTTCGGGGATATCGATCTTGCCTCTACTGGACCAGCAAAAATCAATACACTTACAAAGTCTTACTTAGAATATTTTAAAGATACATGAAACACAGATATAGTAATAAATCAAAAAAATACATTAAAAAGAATGACAAAACAAAGAATTAAAAAAAAAGTCATCAAACAACTAAATATCAGTCGTACAATCGAAATGCCAGATTTTGGTTTCCCTATCTCTACAGGGTGGCCAGTCCTCATGAATAGCTTACTGCTAATGACTGGTCTCCCAACCACATGTAACATATCAAATTATCACACTTGATCGATCCCTGCTTAGAGTAAATCAAAATGGATTTCGTACTGGTGGATCAACGTTATCACAAATTTTAACCTTGCTTAGACTCGAAAAAGGAATAAAAGATAAAAAACTACCTGCAGTACTGACTTTCGTAGACTTCAGTTAGGCCTTCGATTCGATACACCGTGGGAAAATAATGGAAGGAATTATATCAAAGATAGTGGATGCAATCAACATACTCCATAAAGAGACCGAGGCACAGGTCTCCCGATGGAGATACAGAATTCTTTGAAATTGTAGCAGGAGTTCTACAAGTAGACACCCTTGCACCATTCCTATTAATCATCATTAACTCTTGATTATGCGTTGAGAGATAGACTGGATGGTACATACACAAAGATGCTCAGGGTAGCTCTTGGAGTTTCCTGGAATGAGCATAAAACTAACAAGGAACTTTACGGCAACCTTCATCAGGTAACAGAGCATTATGGGAAATGGGAAGGAATGGATGAAGCTAGTCAATGGAGCTAACTCAAAATAAGTCAAGTAAATCAAGTCAACGTAATCAAAGATGCGCGTATGTATGTTATGTACGCAGACGATGCGGTAATTTACTACGCCAACAAAAACGTGCAGGAAATCGAGAGGTGTTTAAATGAAGAATCCAATCGCATATCATAATATCTGAATTTGAATGAACTTGTTATTGATATGAAAAAGGGAAAAAGTGAATCGATATTATTGGTACTGTGAAACGACTAAGTAGTGTACCAAAACCATTTGAAGGCACAACTCACAATTTTTTCCGTATTCAAAGCTATATGTCCCAACCCGATCTTGTAACTCGATTTCCTAATCTCTTGGTCGATTTCTTATTTAGCTAACTTTATGTTTAGCAGTCAACTTTTAGCCAGGTTTTTGGATCTAAATTCGTTTCCTCAACAGGGTGTATGGGAATAAATTACCTTTCAGACACAGGGCTTCTGTTTGGAGGTATAATACTTCGATACACCTTGTGCAATATAAACAAAAATAGCACCAAACCCTTATGTTTTGGTAGTATTTGTGTAAATATTGTTTTTAGTTCTATCCCATCCTTTCCGTTTTTACATATTGCGGCCCCTTTTAGTTTTTACACATTATTTATATATTGTTTTTATGTAACATATGATATAAAGATTTTTTATTATGCACCACACATTTATTTATTTACTTATTTTACTCAAACTTATTTATATTTTAACAACCATCTTTGTATATAATTGTATATACACGACCTTCTCTACCAAATAAAACAATAATATTAATAAAAATAATAATAGCAATAATAATCAGCAATGTCTCCAAGTATAAATACTTGGGTAACGTGGTAGATAAATCGTTAACTTTAAATAACGATTCCAACAAGAAGTACCGCAAAGCCTCTAGCAGAGCTCATCTTCTACAGAAACTTCGTCCATACCTTACGGTACAAGCCGCACTACAGATCTATAATTCAATGGTTGTTCCACTTATCTCATATTGTGGAATAATCAACCTCGACAGAAGTACCACACAAGACGAAAAGCCAACCTCAAACAACAGCAGCTCGCATCATTGGTATACTGCGTGTCCCTTCGATTAAGAATCGAATCAACAAAAGGCCAATGGTTTTGGTGAGAAACTAATTAAACGGAACACTTGCGGAAAGTTTTAATGATTATTTCAAGCTAAACAATCATGGTAGAAAAACTAGAAATAACAACTTCTTAGTTAAACTACCAATGCTAAAACTAGAATTCGCTAGAAATAAATTTTACTATTTAATTTTGCTTACCTATATAATTCTCTTCCTTTAGAAGTAAGGAAAGAAATCTCTTTTATCCTTTTTAAAAAGAAAGTGGATGAGTTTTATCCAACATATTATCCTATTTTTACTTAAAGGTCAATACTTTGGATAGACACTGTATGAGCAAGTAATAATTTTTTTACATAATAATCTTATGTAGATAATAAATATATATTTATATTTTATTTTTGTACAGGACACATGTTAATAGCAGTATATAGTTTTAATACTGAAATGTAAATATCCTGTAATTTTGTGGTGGATTTGGTGCCTTGTAGTACCTCAGGACTTGGTTTTTATGAAATAATATTTTGACAAAATTTATGATGACAAACAAACAATGCAATTTGCAAAACACAACTGGGAACGTGTGCTACAAACCACACGTAGGAGAGATTCTGTAAAATACATAACTACAGTTGTCGACACGAAAGAATGTTTAGAGATAAGCATCTTTTAAAAGACTTTGGTTATCTCTATTGCCTATGTGATTAGAAATTAATGACTAAAATTTTTTTATCTTTAGTACAACTTTGTTAAATTTTAGTTTTAACATGAATTCTTTATACTTTTCACGTTTAGATATTAGGTATCAATTATTAGGTATTAGGGATTTTCTACCCGTCTGTTAATTATAGGTCATTAAGATATAAGGCTGTTTCTTAATGGCCATTAAATTAATTATAGAAAGTAGATAATATGTTACTAATTGTACCTTTAATGGAAAATTTCAAACTTCTATAACTGCCAATACATGTGTGACCCGTACATGAGTTGATAATGGTATATTCTCTGCTGAAAACCTAATCATTTTTTGCCAATTGAACGAACATAAATTTCTCAATATGCTTGCAAAATTTCAAAGATAAATTCAAAATTTTCAAATTCAAGAGATGTAAGTGTTTTCCGACCCATTATGCAGATAATAATTAACAACAACAATGGATTTTTCATCTTAAGGATCTTAAGGAAAGTAAAGTTCGTGCGTTTCGTTTTGATGTCACTTCATACATTTCTACCTCATTGCATTTAATAGAAAAAAGTGGCATAGTGTGGTAAATCAGGCCATCAGATTTCCACGTTCAAGAGTGTTGAGGCTAAAATTCAATCACACGGAAAAGCTTTTGTTCCTTACTAATTTCACACTCGAACAGGAATACAGAAAAAACAAAACACATTCATTTACTCGGAGCATTGGTCTTGG
>JAUBWS010085776.1:0-10794 GCA_032270445.1 Darlingtonia californica | reverse complement strand
ATGAATGAATGAATGAATGGATGAATGAATGAATGAATGGGTGATTGAATGAATGAATGAATGAATGAATGAATGAATGAATGACTGAATGAATGAATGAATGAATGAATGGATGGATGAATGAATAGATGCATAGATGAATTGATGAATAAATGAATGAATAAGTGAATGAATATATTACCTGACACAATAAGAGCTTCGTTTGGTCCAACAGTATAAATGTTTCCCATAATAGCGAGAGATTCTTCTTTTCGTAACTTTATTTATATCCTGTTTTCTGTTTGATTCTAAATCAGGGATTTTTCGTTCATATCTCGCTCTAATCCCTGGTTATTCTGTTTAATAAAGTTTGTTGGAGATTCCCTTTTTCTTTTCTATAATATAAACCATTCTCTTCTTTGTAAGCTGGGAAATTAAACAATCCTTTTTCAATTTCTTCTTATCGATAAAGCGATTTTCCTGAAAACGGTTAAAAGTTTATCAAAAGGAAATCGAAGTAAATTTTAAATCGACTTTCAAGACGGGCACACATTATCGAGAACAAAAAAAACGCCCCAGGCGTAGCCTGTAAACGCCCTAGGCGTATACTCGATAACATAAATAAAGGGCGGGCAGATGCATAGAAAGTAAAAAATTAAGAATTTCCATATTATATAGAAGATTTATGGTTATAGGTCACAGAAATATAAATTCAATATAGTTTAAGCATTTAAGATGCATTTAAGGGTGTATTTCTATAAAATTTTTGCTATCTTTTTTTACTTATTTTTAATCTTTTTCGTTAATCTAGACATTGAAAACTGATCAGACATCTCATTTTAAAAATAAGAGAGTTTTCTTTTTACCATTATTAATAACTTCTCCTTTAAAAAAGAAAATACTTGCTATGACCCTGTGGAACAGAGAAAATACTTGCTATGACCCTGTGGAACAGAGAAAATAATGTTAAGATGTATTTCTTAATATTCCATCATAATCCTATCCTTCATTAATCCCTTACTACTAAACTTGAATCAAACTCGAGACAAACCAATATATAGATCCATCATCCAAGTTTTTCGTACACTGTCTTTTCCATCGATGTTCTTCTATGTTGTATTAAAGAAAATACTACAGAGAAGCTATATTTTTAGTTGTAGAAAACCTTTACAATTATCATTATTAACTGTTATTATTGAATATAGACTCTTTTATCTTTCGTCTATGATTTTTTGCCTTTGTTTATGGAAGGTCGAGAGAACAGATGTTTCAATTTCATGGCGGGAATTTTTGTTTGAAATGTTTAGAAATTACAATAAAGTTCATTTTCATTTTTAGATTTTAAATGAATAATTAAGAGAATATAATATTTGAAGATAAAAATGAAAAAGTAGGGGGGGACTTTTCCGAAATGTTCTTTTGTTCTCAGTAAACATACTTTTTATTTCAATTTTTAAAGACTTTTAAAGTTTTAATGGATTAAACATAAATTTTCGATGAAAATCCATCTGGGTGATATCACCCTTAAAACTATATCGTCCTAAATTTAACTTTATCAGTTCTGTTATGACGTCATGATTGATCAAGCAAATCATTTTTCCTTAGGCAAGGGAGCGAATCAATGATGCTTAACAATGCTGGTTGTAAGTCTATCTGGAGTTAACAGCAGCAGAAAGGGTAAAACAATTCTTCGTGACGGAGTTAATTATTCTGCCATGAGCAAACCAAATGTAGCGGACCAAGAAACGACAAACGTTATTCTTATTGTTTGTCGACTTAAGCGCTGCTTTTGACCATATTCCACGTATCTGGCTATTCGACACCATTAGATTTCGTTTCTCTGAGGGCAAGTATCCGAGACTGTTTGATATCCTCGATACCCTCTGCAAAAGTACTTCGCTGACATACGACGAAGCTTCCGCAATATTCAAAACAACGTCTGGTGTGAGACAAGGAGGCCCTGAAAGCCCCTTTATTTTTACGATGTTTATTGACTTTGTTATGCGTATTTTTCATTGAGCAAAATAAAGACATTGCTGGTATTGGTTTTTTCGAACACTGCTATCGTATCAGGAGTAAAGCATACATAAGAAAGCAACGAGTCAATATGCAAATCAACAAAATCAGACCATGAGGAAGTGCCATACTACCGTGGTGTGGCTATGCTGATAACTTTGTATTATTCCTGCGATCGAAGGATTGAATCCAGGCAGCGACTAATCAACCAATTCTAAATTGAATCAATCATCTCTTTGACGGGATCAACCTTGAAGAATGTGAAAGAGTTCAAATATCTTGGTGCTTACCTAAATTACCAAGAACAAACACAAGTGACACGGAATTGAATCATTGTATCCAAATGGCTAGCGTGAAATTTGCTGAAATGTCTAACGTTCTACAAAATTTCGAAATAAATTTACGAACTCGTAAATTATTCTTGAACAGTTTGGTTAGAAGTCGATTAACGTACGCCTGTCAGAACTGGAATCTCACATCCTATCAATACGATCGCTTGGATGTGACCTACCCCAATTTCCTGAGACGAGTGATTCGAGGAGGTTTCCGACATGTCGAGGAAGCCAACAACGATTATCGTTATTCAATTAATAATACGCAATTGCACTCGCTGAATGATTTTATTAAAGATTAGCAACAAAATTATGCTGTCCATGTGATTCGCATGTCTACAAATTGATCAGCTAAAATGATTATGTTTAATGGCGACAAGTATACAAAACGTGGGAGAGCTTCAAAGTCATTACTCGATCAAGTTGTTGATAATGGAAATTTAACATAATTTTTGCAATCTTGCTCTGAGCAAGAAATCTGGGAAATCGACATCAACCCTGAATGGGCAGTAAAGGTCCTATGTCAAAATCAGCTCCTGAAATAGGACGTGATTGTAGAATTTATATATATAAAACTGCTCTGTAAACTTGGCTTAAAGCAACTGCAGACCGTATATAGTGGAAAATACTGTAAGACGGACAGATTTCAGAAATAAACGACTAAGGTAACAAGTCTATTTCTCACCTAAAATATTGTTTTCTGTCCTAAAAGTAATATGATCCCCCAAGGGCCTGAAGCATGCACATTTCTTTTTTACCTATTTTGTTATGAGTCAATTATTTACGGGGGATTTCAGTCGCGTGTCTGGTTAATATTTTACGGACCGGTATGTAGTATAAAAAGCGCCATTGTGAAAGAAATAATGGTCTGTTTGACTTTAAACTTTCACCAGGTTCTTATATTATCAAGATCTATCACTGGTGAAATTTTCAAGACTAAATTCTTACTGGTGCTTTAGTTCTCGAATTCCCGGACCGGTCTGTAAAATACACGGAAGCTGTGAAAACTTAACAAAAATGTTAAAATCACAAGGCTTACTAAAAGTAACATTTTGGTTCAAATTTTATATTTGTAAACCAAGTCAATCGTTCAAAATGATATTTGGCCTTTTTTCATTTTGGTCTGTAACATACAAACCTGTGAAATGTCATTAGTTTCTTATACCAAGTGACTGTCAAAGTTTTGGAGACATACCGAAATTATATCACTTTTTGTAGTCACGTGATGTGTATAATAGTATGATGACAAAATTTTGACTCACAAAATATGTCAAATAAAATTTAATGTACCAGGTGTGCCACAAAAAAGTTTCAGGCTTTGCAGCAATATTTCTGAAAAACTACATGGTTTTCGGAAATAAACTTAAGTTCAATGGAAAGAGAATTGCCTAACTTAAATTTTAATGTATCATACATTGAATTTGGTTAAAGAGATACGAAGAAAAAATTTTAGTTTTGTTACTTTTCAAAAAACATCAATTTTTAACAAAAAATAGGGTATCAAATTTTAGAATGATATATTTTTTTAAAAAACTATGCATATTCACTATCTGTATTAATTAATTTTACATAATGAAATTTCTCTTAAGAGCCGTAAATTAATTCCCAATAGTCCAAAAAGCTAAATTTTAGATTAGTTTTTTGCAAAATAATAATTTTGAGACCCTATGTTTTGTTAAAAATTGACGTTTTTTTAATTGAAGTTTTTTCTTCATATCTCTTTAACGAATTAACCAAATTTAATGTATGATACATCAAAATTGAAGTTAAGCAAGTCTCTTTACATTGAAATTAAGTTTATTTCTGAAAACCATGTAATTTTTGAGAAATATTGCTTCAAAGACTGAAACTTTTTTGTGGCGCACCCGGTACACTTACCAAATTTCATTCAAAAATATTAACCGGTTTAAAAGTTATTTAAAAAAATCCATTAGGAGTATAAACATTCCCCTTCTCCTCCTGCTAAATGCTTAAGAGGCCCTAATCACTTTTACACCAACTTCATTTTCACTTGAAAATTGCAGAATATTTTTTATAAAATTTAGTAGTGTTAATCAACAAGGAAATATATTATTTGAAAGTAATCAACGTCTTCCTTATTATTCAGGCCCCCTAAACCCCCCCCCCCCCATCAAGGGGAACGATGGTAAAAGGCCAGAGAATGTGCCATAGGCTAATGCGCCAAGCGCGTAGCCAGGTAGGGACAAGGGAGCAAGGCTGCCAGGGAGGGACCTCAAAATACTTCTATGGGTCCCAGGTACTTAGCTGTTACGCACTTGTGTATACTGTTTTTGCGTGGTTTCGAGTCGATTAGCGATGATGGTTTTTGGAAGCTTCGTATTTTAGTAATAGATAGTTGTACGTTAGACGCATTATGGTATATATTACATACATTGAAAAATAACTACATTCATTAAAAATACTAACTAAATTGATATCCTCAATAAATATAATATACAAAAAATATAACTTCAAATAATTGACTAAAACTCAGATTAAATTACCACACAAAAACGTACAAGGAATTTTATATCTATATCAGTAAAGATTTCTGAACAACATTTGTCTAGTAATAAATTTTGAGAATACAGATTTCTGCGTGAATGTTTGAGGATTTATCTTTGCGAATTTTAAATTTGAAAGGGTTTTCATACTAACTTCAACCCGATGCAAGTCATTCAACCCAAGAAAATTTAAGCAGTAAGTGAAGGTGAAAATTGGTTTAGTTTACAAATTTAAAATCATACATCAAGTTCATTTTAACTTAAGTCTGAAACTTTTTGACAACGTAGACGGTTAACATTTAATAATTATTATGTGACCAAGAATGTTTCAAGAAATTCATTATTATTGGACCACTCCCTGGTGCACGGGTTACACGGAGCTTCTAGGTGTCTACCCAGGGGTCAAGGACCATATAAAGAAAGTATCCCACATATGGGACACTGGACTAATATGGGTTAAACAGATTTTGGGGAATCAGTAAAAAAAAAAAAAAAAAGCTCAACTTTTTTCTTTGTACCATTGTTAGATTTTGGATTTTGGATTTTTTTGGCTTTAAAAAAAGTACCTGAATGAAACGATCAAGCTTATGAAAAAGTAAATTTCACATCGATTTACTTTCACGAACATTTTGCAAGGGTTTAATTTCACGCGATGTCACCGTGAAAGTAGCCAAAATAGTGTAAAGATAAAAAATCTAAGTTTTTTTGTTAAAAAAGAGAAATATTATGAATATGACACAACAAGTGTCAAAACGTCAATTTTTTTTTCGAGGACTAAATTTTGCGAATTTAGCCAAAAATGGTAAAGTAGGTTTCCCTTGAACGGAGCTTGGAGGTCAATTTTCTTATTTCCAGCTTTGAAAAGTCTTTCTTATAACCACTGAGCTCTGAATTTAATTTAATGTCTTTATCTACAAATATGAAAAGTTAATCTTTGGAAATAAAAAATGTAATCAGGTTAGTGATCAATAGAGTTGTGTTTATACTCAAAAGAAATTGCAGAACAGCTCAATCAATTCCTGTAGCAACTTTAGCGCCTGGGATTTCAGCGATAACCTAAAAGTATCAAAAGAAATCCACTAAACAGTGATTATCACTTTAGCAAAGACATTCAGGGTTCCATAACTCGATTTTTCATTGATATTTACCTATCTTTGTCAAAAATGACGTTAACGTCTGTCACCATGAAGTTGGATATAATTAAAAATTCATAATGGTCTAAAGTACTTTAATTGATTTCATTTCAACCTCAATAATATGCTGATTATGGTTTTGTTAAAACTCGCTCTCAAGCTCCTCTCAACGAAGATTGTCAGTAATGATACAAATTGGCTTACCTTAGAAATATCGACACCTGTCAGAGCTTGAACTTGCGGAGGTAACGTACTTAATAATTTTGTTATCTCCTTGGAAACGTTGGTACCATTTTTATCATTATTACCATCGTTGATAATGACAATTTCTTGTGTTTTCTCCAAAGGTGCAGCAATTTCAGCCGCAATCTATGATTCAAAATGCACATGAAATATTTACATAAAACATTCTTTTTTTACTTTGTTCTCAGAGTAAAAATTCACTTCTCTGAAAACTTAAATCCAAATCTGAAAACGTTTGTTAGCTTGGGGTTTTGAAAGGTGCCCAGATAACGAAAATTCATCACTCACCTTAGGCATAGCTTCTAATATAAGAGACATTAAAGCAGCATCACCATATTTTTTATAAGCGGCTGCTTTTAGTCTCATTTTTTCAGCTTCTGCATTGCCAATCGCCTCGATTGCCGCAGCTTCCGCATCACCAATCATCTGTAAGAAAATAAAAATTCAGCATTTTACAGTTGTTGTAAGTGAGTTGAACTGTTTTCTTCTCATAGATGAAACTCATGTCCGTACCATGACATTTTTAAAGAGCAACGCTTTTATAACATGTTATGACAATAATGGTACCATCAACATAGCCTGTCGATCAAAGATATATTTCATCCAGCGACTTCTTAAGTGCACCATTAATATAGACAAGAAAGAAAACAGGCTTCTAATTTTGAACTCTAAATAAATCTAAATCTTTATCCATCGCTCTCTTTTTGTCTCTGCGTGCAGAAGCTACTATTCTGTTCCCATTGCTTTGACAAGTTCATTGCATGCTAAGCTATGTGCATCAACTCTGTCACTGCTCGCATTGATTGCGATGGTTATTGAAGAAGGGAAATGCAACTACAAGAACCAAGTTCTTGTTGAACAAATGAACAAATCTATTAGCATAAATTAACTTAAATTAAAACTTTTTGGTTAAGGGTGGAGCTTAACGTGATCTGAAATCTTTGCAATAAAATTACAACGGTCTAAATCTGCAGGTTGTGAGTTTGAGATCTTGAGTTTCCTGCCGGTCCCAACTAGGCGAGAGTCCGTTTATTGACAAGAATGATTTATATTAACGTTTCTTAATACTATATATAATTTCTATTATACCTTCTATAAGCTCACATACACTCTAACTTTTATACATTTCTGCACACCCCTCATTCCCTATTTCCTCTATTCACCATTTGTGTTATTGTCATTATTTTTCCCTGTCTTGTTTGTGTTAGTGCCTCGTCTATTTGTTTTTGTTTCTAGTTTCGCCGTTTACCATATGCGGCTATGAGCTAAAGGATGATACAAATCCAGTTACAAAAAAAAGCATAACAATTTTTAAAAATATCAACTTTAACGCTCCCAATATCAGGCAGAATAACGCTTATCCTCTGTCTGTATTCTCTATAGGAAAATCTATTTAGAAATAACGAATGACAAACCTTAATTCTTTCAGCATCGGCTTGGGCAGCTAAAACTCTCTTGGTTCTGAATATTGAAAAAAATTAAAAACCATTACATTATGAGAATTTTAGAATGACCTGTAGTACAAGTCTCATTTTCAATTAATAGGAAGAAAAGAAGGTGGGCAGAAGGACACATGTGTATAATAATAACGCACGTTTAATCCTTTGATTCCATCTGACGCATATATACGTTCAAATTTGATAAAATTACCACTAAGTCTTTGGAAACCTATGACTTCTAAATTATTTAGAATTGGCCGAAGCAATTGGCAATCTTTTTAAGAGAGCATAAAAAGAGCTTTCTTTTGATACCAAACTTAATTAGTTTATATCAATCCACTGTCTTGAAACCCAACACACACATTCAAAAATAGACCCAACACACGCATTTGACAATAGCATATAGATAACATCAAGGAGACAAGACGTAATAAAAAATATAGTTATTAAAAATCAAGAAAGCTTTAAATTCTTTTATGATCATTAATCGGTACCAGGAAGAAAAGACAATAAAAGAAATACTTGGCAGCCTCAGCAAGCATTTGAATCCTATAACATTCAGCTTCGGCAGGTAGTTTGACTGTGGCGATCAATTCATTTTCTCGACGTTCAATTTCTTTATCTTCAACTTGAATCATTTTTTGTCGCTCGATAACTTCGATTTGGATTTCTTCATTACGAATGGCTTGTTTTTCTTTGGCAGCCTTGATAAAAAATAAAGATCGATAATATACATGGGATTATTCTACTAGAATAGTCCTCAAACTTTTACCAAGTTTCTGTTTGTTCTTATCTGTCACTGCAGTAGAGTTAACTTTTTTAAAACGATGAAGAATTTTCAAAGAAGATTTGCAAAAGCTTTCACTTTGCTAGCTTCTCAAATGTCCAATGAATTGAAACAAATTTGAGATAGTGTACGTCAAGTTTGAACAAGACCATCTCATAAAAGACTCGGGTTAACATTGAGTTTTAAGTCATTGCTATGGCTGTGAAAGATGTATTATCGTTTTAAACCAATGTCCAAATCTTTATTTTATTTGGTTGTTCTAGAAGGCCATGATGACATACTTGATATTTTAAAAAGTACAGGGTTTTTTATGGCGAATGAATCTGGCTATACTATTACGACCTCCGAAAAGTGGGATTAGATGGTATTTTTTCAGGTAAGTCATTGAAAGTCATTAAATTCAAACTACAAGTTTGATAGAAAATTCAGTTAGAAAGTTTTCTTATATTTTCAGACAACCATAACCAACCTGTAGTTCGTAAGCTAATTCAGCTTCAGCTTGATTTGTGTTCACGTTTTGATCAAAATTTGATTGTTCAACTTCAAATGCTCTTAATGAATCAGCAATATTTGTATCTGCTTTATATCTTGAGTCTAGCCTTTCACGATCACATTCAGCTTCCTGAAGAAGAGAACAGTTGTGAAATCATGGTCAAAACTTAAATCTTTTAAACAAATTCTGGAAAAAAATCCTTTAATCAGCCAACAAAGTAAAAACAAGAAGGTGAACAAGGACTTGGTTCTTGTAGTTGCATTTCCCTTCTTCAATAACCATCTTGAAATATATTTGATCCACATAGCTTAACATGCAATGAACTTGTCAAAGCAATGGAACCATTATGTGGAGCCATGGCCGAGTGGTTAAGGCGCACTTGAACCGTAGTCCCAAGTTTGAATCTCCTTTGCAAGGCGTTCAGTAGTAAAATTGCATGGAGGTATTACCAGAAAGATAAGACCCTGAAATACTTAACTAAAGATACGTCATCGGAAACAATTACATAGAGCAATATGAAAGTAACAGCGAATTTTTAGTAGTGAAATTTTCTTCAAGGCATGGAACCAAGTGCATATTACATATATATTGTAATGAATCAACTGATCCTGCACTAATGTGACTTTCCAATTTCCGCAAAAGGTAATGGATCGGATTGGATCTCTTCAAGGCATTTACTTATTTACACTCTTCAGTTCTTTTTGAACTGTTATAAGGGTCTTGTAAGGCCGGGTAATTTTTACCACCAAAAACCTCGTTAGGGCGTCGAACCTGGAAGAGATTGATGCACAAACCTTGATACCAGCATCTCTGTTGGCTTCTGCAACACCAATATCAGCTTCTCTTTTAACCACAGCTGTTTGTGTTTTACCCAAAGAATTCAAGTAATTTACATGATCTTCAATATCTTTGATGGTAAAACTGAGAATCTCAATACCCATACGACCAACATCTGGTGATGCAACTTCTCTCACCAAACCAGCAAACGTATCACGATCTGGAAATCAAAACAAATGATAAAGATACGTTTACTTACCCTATAACTTACCCTATAACACATAATTCATCAGGCATATGTACATATGAGTGTAAGTACCAATCGATATCAAATTTTATTATAGAGATGCAAAAAAATGGCATAAAAACATAAGAAAAGTATTTTCGCAACCTCGTTCCCAGGGCCTATTTCTCACTTTTGATATGTTGATGGCCCAGGAGAGATACCCCCGGAAACGACTGATGAAAATTTTAATTTATGCAATATGCATCAGGCCATTATAAAAACATTTAAGATAGTCAGTTACACAAGTAGAGGAAAAGTTTGATGTGATGTAATGTGATGTGATGTGATGTGATGTGATTTGATGTGATTTGATGCAGTATAATGTAATGTAATGTAATGCGATATTATGTAATGTAATGTAATGTAATGTAGTACGTTATAATGTAGCTAATCTAATGCAACATTTCACAGAAATTTAGAAATTTTCTTTCATTTGTTACCTTATGATTTTGTTACGCATATGAAAGGATGTAACACCTAAAATTATGGTTTCAAAAACCCTACTGAGGGAACCTCGAGAATTATAAAAGAAATCCTGAAAATGCTGAAAATTGTTTCCTCTAAAAGTATGAAAACAAGCGCGACAAATGAAGCTAACCTTTGTAAATTTCCTCGACTGTCAAAGTACCAAGAATTGCACGGAGATGACCTTCAAGTGTATGCAGTAAGATATTTGCAATTTCTTTTGGATTTTTGCCCAGAAACTGTTCACAAGCTGTTTTCAGCAAGTCATCTTCTTTGATCACTTTTACTTGTGCAACTCCTGTTACAGTTACAGCAACACCCTGTGATGTTTCAACACTTT
>JAUBWS010085765.1:0-12047 GCA_032270445.1 Darlingtonia californica | reverse complement strand
ATTTTCGTTGCGCCAAATTAAATCCGCGCCAAATTTAAAAAATATTTGGCTGCGCCAAATTAAATCCGCGCCAAATTTAATCCGAATAAGGTAAATGCAGCAGTTACAATATGGCAAATGTCAGAAAAATCATTCAAAATATCGTTGATCCTTAAATTAAAAAAAGAGAAACAAAAGTCATGGATGTTTGCAAGTATTTGGTCAAAACTGAAGCTATGTAATCTTTTTTCTCATTGAAATAAGAAAATCCTGGGAAAGACAACTCTGGTTGACTGGATGAAAAAAACACTGTACACAGTTTGGCAATCCCTCCCAAATCGATGCTAATCAATGAACTAATAATCGATTCATTTGGCTGATCGAAAATTTTCAAAAAATTGTGGTATATCAATTACTTCCATTTATCTTGATATCTTCAATCAGCTTCGACTATCGAAAGAAGATATTATCAAACTAATCGAAGATGTAATTAAACTTATCGAAGGTTTAGAATTATGATATATTGTCTTGTTATATCAATCATTGAAAGTAATTGATAATTGATTGATCATCTTTGATTACCTTTGATTACAACTGTCTACCTTAAAATGTTTGATGAAACTTTTTAACATGTTGAGTCACGGGCCTTTTTGGTATACTTTGCCAGACCCAAGGTATAATTTGACCATGGGCACATATATCAATTTTTTTAAAGTATAAAAAAGGTCATTTTTAATTGTTTTGATCTAATTTGCAAGTGTGACCAAGAATCACATATTTAAAGTATGAAGAAACAATGTGTTGCTCGATCACACTACTCAAACCTAGCTCAGGAGCTATGGTCTTCACAAATTTCAAGACGCGTTTTGGCCTTATTAGGCCTCATCAGTAAAAATACCATTTTTCAATTTCAACTCTAAATTGTTTCTGAGGAGATTGGAACCTAGTATCACGCCAACAAGAAATTCTTGTGGTTCTCCTTAAAAGAATATTGTGTCGAGCAATACCAAAAGAGAGCTTAACTTGAGCGACAGCAACAAGTGTTTAGACTCCTTTGGAGCCTCGTCATTAGTTTCACTCATTAATATCACGCATCATCATTATTAGGTATGACTGTTGAACGTGTGATGGGCTGAAAATAGTAAATGTTTCTAATTGTATGGCTTTATAAATGCATCATTTTGATTGGTTAATACAGATGAATTATTTGTATACAATATTCTTTTGATACAGGGCCAATATTGAACCTTTTTTTTCAAAATGGCAGATTTAACATTCATCGCCTTCAAAAACAGCCGTTCTCCAATAATAGAACTCGCTCAAAGCCCCTTTTTAACACTTAAAATTTCCATCAGAATGTAAAGGTTATATCAGACATCTTCGGAAAAACAGTTCCACTCGATATACAGAATACTTTCAGCTTAAGATACTATACGACTCCTCATTTTACACTTACAGTATCCCTAAATCTCCTGTATAAACCACAAACTAAAACAAATACTTACAGGGACGCCACACGCTCATGAAAGGTGGTACGGCGCGTAAATTCGAGCTGGGGGTCTGGGTTTTTTAATTAAACCTTCCTCAAACGCCGAGAAAAGGTATTTTAAACATACTTTGTTCTACCAAAAAAAGAATTTTACAATTATTACAGACTGTTACATAATATGTAACATATGAAATTGACAGAGTGAAAAACAGATAAAAATAAAACGTTTTTTATGCATTTATATTAACTTATATTAAGGCGTTCGAAAATTGGGAAACATTAAATCGATGGACAATGAGATATTTATTTCAGGGGTGGGGTATGGTTATGTTGCTTATTGTTGAAAATTAGCTACTTGGTAAAAATGGTTTCGAAAAAACATATCTTGATAAAAAAAATCAGGTACGGTCGAAACCGTACCAACCGTACCTGGTGCAGCGCCCCTGACTTATGGAACAAAATCAATCATATTTCAAGTTATTGATCACTGGAACTTACTACAAACCTACTTCTCAGATCAATTTCTCATATCTATCACTTACCAAAAACTAAAACATTTAGCTTTTGAATTTTCGCAAAGCCAATAAAAAGTTCGCCTCACTCTTTCATCATAATACTTTCTATTTTCATTTATTTTTCAATTATTTATTTTTTCTCCACATAAGTGGCTATCCCCCCTATCACTAATTCCCTGAACTTTATGAATATATAATACTTTGTAAAATAAACTGATATATATTGTAATTAAAATTTAGCAGATAATAATAAATAATCATATCCAATCTAGCATAAGCAGGAGTAAACCTATTTGTATTGTAATAACATGAAGCCCATGTTTCACTTTGAAATTGATACTGGACAAATTACAAATGATACAAGGGTTTATTAACACAGATACAGTAGCACGAAAAATCATGTTCTTCTATGTTAACTATTAATTTGAGAGAGCTTCCTTTGAATGCACAATGCATGTTCTCGGGTTATATGTAACAAATTGTTACTTTTGCATCTTTCTCTGCCATTTTACAAGCATTTTTTCGAAATCACTAGTTTTGAACTATCTTTAAAATTCTTATAAAAAATTTTGTCCCTTTAATATTGTAGATTATGTTTAAGAGAAACTGATTTTATGTTTTTTGAAATGTCAGCATTAGGAGAATTGATGACCGTATCCATGTACCAGTACCAATTAATTTACTCATCTGGGTTATCAATATAGTAATTTTTCCGCAAATAAAAGATAAATCTGGTTTTGTAATCTAAAAAGAACAACTATATTTTTTTGTTCAATTTGCATAAGCTTTTCGGTTTATAGAACTATGTTCGGCACATAAAAACAAGTAAAAGCATTTCTAAAAAACTTTCATAACCATGACTATTTAAAAAAATCTATCCATTTTTGAAGCCAACGTTAAGGGACAGAAATTTCTGATCTTGTAGGGAAGATGCTTTCAGATCAGTTAATTTGTATTAAAATGTATAATTTTTGTCCTGCAAAAGTTAAGTTTCTTTTGTTGTTATATGAATTATATACAATGAAAATGCAAAAGCCCCAGTCTTCTCGATAAGAAAACACTTGGCAAATATGAAATGACTTGTGAGTGTGATTGACACTTACAGTTAAAAAAAAGTGAATAAACCATTGTTGACGAAGAAGAGAAAGAAATTTTGGCAATTTTGGATTTGAACAGTCTCATCAATAAAACAAGTCTTATCAAAACTGTTTACAAAGTGAAAATAAATAGAAGATTGACGTCCACATCAGTGAATTTACTCTACCAATAAAGCTCTGCGTTAACCTGGCCAAGATGAAATAAATTAATGAATGAATAAATTTGATTTAATACGCTAAAAATAACACTGGAGAGTATGGTTTTTAATGGCTGTGGGCTAAAGCAAAAAGTTATTTTTACAAGCAAGCTTTATATACATCTATATTATCTGGGAATATTCTGGGATTTCTTTTGTACTTTTACCTGATTGACTCTTCAAAACCTTAATATTTTGCCTTTAATTAATCTGTAACATAAACACTAAAATTGCCTTTTTACTCTCTGGTGCTTAAATAGAGAAGGGATCAAGATACAAGTAGAGGAAGTTCAGGAGTCAGATTTTTCCATGTGTCCCAGTATCTGAGGAGCAAGATTGTACTCAAGCTCCTTGATCTCATCTTTAAATTCTTTTAAAAGATAAATGTGAATAATATGTGAAAGAATATTGTGATAAATTAGGCCCTTGTACACAGGAGAACAATAATCAATTTTAATGAGCCTATCTATAATACCTTTTTAAGATCTATAGAAGCAAAAAAATCAGAAGCTATGGTAAGGTGACGGCAAAACAACAATTTTTTATGGATGGTCTTAGGTGGAGGGATTTACAGGTGAAATTTCATAGAAGGAGAAGACTGGTCACATACTACCAAACGTGTGCATAGAATTTTGCATCGATTTTGCTGTTTCGTGTATATTTTTTGACGTTTTTCTTCATTCTCCATATTTTTTGACGTTTTTCTTCATTCTCCTTAGGCATTTTTCACAAAGTTATGAAAATTTTGGATTCTCGTGGATTTTATCCGAAAAAAACTGCAAAAACTTTTTCCACTTAGGTAGCTTAAAAATTATTGACCATGAAAGTTTTAAAATCACTTAAAGTTTTTTAAAGGAAAATGTTGAGAAATGTTTGGAAATTTTGACCAGTTTTATTCAAACTTATCTGTTCATGTACAAACTTGTGACTAAGAGAAAAAAATCATTTTGACTATGGAAAATAGATTTTTCTTGAATATATTTATGAAAAAAGATTTTAGCATGCTCTAATTCTATTATGATTATTGTTAATATATTTTAAAAAATTGTGTTAAATGTGTTTGTATGCAACCCTATCCTTATTAAGATGTTTTAGAGAGGTAAATATAGCAAGTAATAATAGTAATAACTACCCTTGATCATAAATACACTTACCAAATTCTTTGTAGGAAGGTCCACCAGTCCCTGTACGTCGAAATATGGTGATTTAACCGTGGCAGAATTATAGAACAGTCCCTATATCGTCTATGGCCTTTTTTATTGATGTTTGATTTGAGGGCATTTGTTCTACTTTCTAAAATCTGATTCTTCTAACCATGTTTCAAAAATTTTAAGGAAACAAAATGATTCTATATGATATAGATATCGAAAACCTCAGATTTGTGAGGGTTACAAAAAATGCCCTTATATTTTGAATGTCTTGTCAAGATCTTTGGAAAAAAATTTAGCTGAGTACAACATGATTGATCCATGTAACTTTCTTCACTTGTATTTAGATATAATCTGACAGACCTTTTTAGGCTTTTGACCTACACATTATCGGCAGAGGTCAGTAATTTGGATTTGATTTGAAACTGTATAAACATAAAACTTTGATTGTTATATACCCTGATAGATTAATAGTGTGAAACATAGCAAAGTGATTGGCTCATTTTGCTATTGTTACGATAATTCTTTTGTTGTAGCTGGTTATGTTATGAGTTTTGAGCATTTGTCGATAGACCAAGTGTAGGATAAAAACGTCCAAGGTAGTATATCAGATGAGTATATAGTATTTATGCTGCTATAGAAGAAAATTATAGTATGTGTTTTTAATAGAGAATTTAACTTGTAATTTGTATTCGTTTACAGGTTGTACATGTATTAAATATTATTAAGTAAATTGTATGTCAAGCGATGTCTGGGAGGTGTCTTCAGTGTCAATTATATTGTGCTGCTTGTAAGATTTTATGTTATCAAGCTTGCTGTTGTTGTCTTCACGAGAAGAAAATACCAAAGAAAGATATGTACTTGTTAATGCTTGGTTTACAGAATGCAGGGAAGAGTCATTTATTGGCAGAATTATGTCATGAACCATTATCTGATATCCAGCCAACGGATGGATTCTCTATGAAAGATGTCATTCTTGAAACAACCGTTTTGCACGTCAAGGAATTAGGTGGTTCACCAAAGATTTTACCTTATTGGAATCACTATATGTCTGGTAGTGAGGGTGTTGTTTTTGTCGTTGATGGTAAAACTCTGGAAAACAAGGAGGAATGTGATAGAAACTGTACAACTCTAAGAACTGTTTTCGAAAACGATGAGTTAGATAATGTACCTCTTCTTGTGCTGATCACAAAGCTTGAACCTGACGGTTGTGAAACAGTTGATGAATATGTTGCTATTCTAGATTTGCCTGAGGTTTGCAGCAATAGAAAATTCATTGTTGATTTTGTCCATGATATGACAAAAACCAAAGATACTTTAGAGCGTTTTGCTCAGCTTATAAATGACGAAAGTAAAATAGAATAAAGAGTTGATGCTTTGCATATATTTTAGGGAATATAACATTTATAATTAACACATCTTCATGAAGTATTTTATTTATTATGCATTTTACTTTAACTCAAGAAACCTTTTTAATTGTTTAAGTAAGTAGCATATATGCAAATGTCAGTTCCTTTAAAGTGGGCTTAATTCTTCTTTACAACTGTTGGTGTAGTTGTTACCAAACTTATTTTGGCACTATGTCAAAGCATTCAAGAAACGTGAAACTCGCATATTTACTAATAGATTTCCATTGGGTTGATGCATTTAATTTATTATTTAATTTCTCGTTTTTTTTGGAAAAGAGACAGAATTTTTTGAGGTTGTGAGGTTGGTCTGCATTGTTTTTGTTCCATTCGAAACGTTTTAAGTATTATTGTCAAAACAAATAATTATACCCATGTCAATGAATGAATTTATTTGAATATTCAACCCAGGATTGTCTGTTCAGTCTTTCATATACTGTTATCAATGGTCCTTTCTATCAAGGGTTCTTCCTGCCTTCCTTAAAACTCCTCCAGGCATCATGTTAACCAACAGGTAGATGATGATGAACGTTTTGAACGGCATTGAAATAAAGACCAAAGAAACCTTAAGAGAGGAAATTTTGATGGTTAAACCAAACTGCCAAATTCGACGTAATTTGGAAGAATTAATTTTGGCAAGCAAGTTAAATTTGGTAGGAATTTATTTCGGCGGATCGTTTGTGTCCTTTAGAAAATCGCTGTTATGATGTAATATAAAGCAAAATGTTAAACTTTTTAAAGTAATTTTTATAGGATGTTTATCTAATTTTGGCGGTTTGAGAAAAAATTTAGTTTTACACATTTTGTGAAAATTTCAGATCAATAGTACCACCCATTTAGGAATTTTGGCCATTTTGAGTCACGTGGGTGCTTGCTAACCAATCTCCGTAGGCCAAATTTTTGAATAATTGTTTGAGTCATAGCTTTTGATCTACTTTATTGCATGAAAATTTCGCGGTTTCGCGGTCGGGACTCAAAAACCGCGAAATTAAAATGCCTCGAAAAATGGATTTTGACGCCGACCGCGAAATTAAAATGCCGCGAAATTTTTTTTTCGGTTAACCGCGAAAAAATCCGACTTTTGGAAATACAAATGCCAACATCACAGAATATTGGTTTTAAAAGAAATATAATTGAAAGTTTTCCCTAAAAAATGTCTTTTATTACCTTTTTACGTGACTAAAAGACACAATTTCGAGACGTGCTAAATTTTAAATACGTCTTTTTTTGTTAGAACCGCGAAATTAAAATGCCGCAAAATTCACATTTTTGCTAGAACCGCGAAATTAAAATGCCGCGAAATGCAATTTTGACCAAAAAAACCGCGAAATTTTCATGCAATAAAGTAGACTGAGTTTAGTAATGAAACTTTGCCAGAATTGTCACTCGTCAAAAATGAAGTCATAATGACGTCATCAAAATTACTGATTTCAGCATACATGCTGATAAATACCGGGATGTCTCATCGTGTTTCACGTCAGAAATTCTCTGAACCGAGTCACAAATTTTAAGTTACTGAACATAGTCACACATTTTAAGTTGTTTCTGAAACATAGTCGCAAATTTTAAGTTTCTGAAACCTAATCGCAAATTTTAAGTTTCTGAATTTTAGTCGCAAATTTTAAGTTTCTAAACCTTAATAACAAGATAAAGAAAAAACATTAAATTTTTGATGCACCATGCAGGACTCGAACCGACGACTTCTAAATTCATAGACAACATCTCTATCTAATCAGCCACCGCGGCAACATAATGTTCCGCTTTTAAGATATATATCCAGGCTAGATATAAACGTTAAAATCAAGGCTAACCTTATCAATGATATGAAACCGCCTATATTATTAATAAGAAATGTTGGTAAGACATCTCGGTATTTATCGGGTAGTTTCAGCATCATTTTCCGCCATTTTGGTTATAGTGAAGCATTTCATTCATATAATCATGGTAACTACATCTTATTACCTTTCATTTGAGGTGTTGATGATTCATTTTGAAGCTTTTGTTCAAAAGTTATAGCTCATTGAAAGTGGTTATATTTTCCCATAATAACAGTATTGTAGCAGATAAAAGTGCTGGTATCATCAAAAATATGTTGACTAAGGTATATTTTTTTATATTGTTGAAAACTAGACATAAATTACTTGAAGTGTGCTAAAGATGAGAGATTTTTCTTTAACCATATTAAAAGTTAAACTGGGGGGGGGGGAGTCATTTACTTTTGAAAATTTTAGGAGGAGGGGACGTGTATCTGCCATTGTGTGGTTGTCTTTATTATATTGCTAATATTAGTTTTAAAACTATTTTTTGTGTGGATTTGTCGTTTTTAGGTTTTTAATTTTAACGCTGATATATTCTATGGTGTAAAAGTAAACTTTAAATTGAAATGTTTCTTTGTAAAGTTCTGAGATTAATGGTGATCTTATTTCAGAACCCTGCTTTTTTGGTTAATCTTTCTACTTACTCCATAACAAGAATCTTTTCAAGAAAAGAACATTACAAGACATCTAAACTACCACTAATTATTTCCGACGAGCGAGTGTGTGAAGAAATTGCAACATTCATAAAATTGTAGCAATTACAAAGCCTCAGTTTATTTATACCTGTGGATTAGTTGTCTTTGTTTTACTCCTTTTCTGATTTTCTCATTTTTATTATATTTAACCCTTCCTCGTAGAAGATGGAGCTTTTTCGATAACTTCAAAAGCTGTAAATTTTCATATGAATAAAAGTGATTGACAATAGAATTTTGTCAATGTCAATATCTGAAGTTCTACATAGTCAATTGACTTTAAGCTGTGTACAATGTTGGACCATAACAAAAAACAGAATAGCGTTTTTTAAATTTTATTCACGTGAATGGTTGATAATTTACAGACCGTTCTGTATTTTACAAACAAGGATT
This sequence comes from Darlingtonia californica, assembly GCA_032270445.1. Taxonomy (NCBI): domain Eukaryota; kingdom Viridiplantae; phylum Streptophyta; class Magnoliopsida; order Ericales; family Sarraceniaceae; genus Darlingtonia; species Darlingtonia californica. The sequence continues at coordinate 3,314 of JAUBWS010085765.1, read as the reverse complement.
ATAGCTTAATAATCTGAGCCATCATGGACCAACTTCAAACTTGGTCTGGTAGATACTATGTATCATTTTCATAATTCATCACGTGGCCATTGTGTATTATACAGACTCGAATTTCAAAAATTGCTGTCTTGATATCGGATCTGTAAAATACATTGGTCACGTGATGAGCAATATTTTTGTCAGTAATGTCTTAATGTGACAACCTTGATTTTCGCATCGTTTTGTAATTTTGCCTTTTTCTTTTGCCTTTCTGTTATTCCATGTAAAAAATAATTCAAATGAAACCAAGGAGGCAATTTGTTATCTGTGCATTATGAAGATATATCTTCAGAAACCACGTTCACCCTCCCAAAAGAATTAGTTTAAATAAAAACAAAACTGAAAAGTAATCTTGCAAAATATTTGATAGTTAATGAGTTATCATCTAAAAAATAAGTCGCCTGCACATCTCTCAAATCTACCCATTACACATCTCTCAAATCTTTCCATTAGGCTCTATATTGCAAATATGTACTTAGCATGGATCATATTGTTTGTGGTCTACGTTACGCAATTTCGCGTTTTTTCGTCTTCCGTTCGTGTAAAATATGTGAAAAGGTCTGTTCTTTTTATGCGTAAGAACTCTTAAACTGATACTACTGTTTGACAGATAAATATGGTTTATAAATATTTAAATACATATTCATCTGTCGAATAAATGGTCCTTCGTTACCATTACCCGGCGGTTGAAGAACTAGTGCTTAATAAAGTTTCAAAGTATATTGCTACTTTCTCGGAATCTATTTCACTGACATTTAGCGTCTAAAGATCTTTTTATATGTATTAACGTTTTACATACAGGAATGTAGATAAGGGACTTTTCTTGCATAATTTCCGTTTTGTTGTATGTATGGCAATTTGGTAACATTTTCCCCGTTTTCATTAGGTATCAAGAAAGATTGAATGCAAAGTATGAAAGCAAGCCGTCACTAATAGCATCCTCCTGGACTTTCATCAAAGACGGTATTGATGATTTTCGAAATGGTGTCATTCCAAAGCTCGATTCTTCCATCGTAATCAAGGTATCAAATTCAAAGTTTAAAATTTCGCTTGAATTTTCACGTTCCATGCTAGGTCATTGCGGCTTCATGATAAAGTAAAAATTGCATTCAACCATTGCAATGAAGTGACATTTTTTGAAGCGTGTATCATAGTTTGTAATAGAAATCTATCAATACATTATTTCATGCAGGCTTCTCATGAAATCACCAAGACGTAACATTCATACTCTCGTTGTAGTGTTTCTTTGGGGTAATGTTTGATTATTTTTTATCTGATTAGGGAAACAAAGGGGTGAAGCCGAACATTTTTGGATCTGAAACACGAGATACTGCCTCTGCAAAAAGTGTCAAGAAACATTTAGAGAAGGATGATGCAGTCTATACCAAGTAACATTGATACCTATCTTTCATCATAAGAATTTTGTTCTTCATATTTCAATTCAATAACCCTCTATAATTTCAAAGATTTTTTTTCATGGAGAATTTATTTTAACCCAAATATTAGTGAAAGGGACCAAGTGAATTATAGAGTCTATTGTATTCAAATCCAAAATTGATTTTGACATTCATACCTTTAAAGACAATCAATACAAATTTAAAATATCATGGTCGATAGTTTTGACTGCCCTAAACTTTTATCGGGTGCGCTGGAATTCCTTAATTTTTATTAAATTTTTAGTTGGCCTAAATTATGTTTAGATGCTAAATATAGTTTTAGATGCTAAATACAGAGTTGAAATGTGTATTGATCAAGCGCTTTTTCCCTAAATAGCGGTATCTGCATATGACTCTTGACCTATTAAGGAGGAAGAATTTTTCCTTTTATAACGCTTGTCATTTAAATTGACCATTAGAGGACTTGCTTTTATAGATCTTTGCCAAGCCAACGCCAAAAATTGAAGAGAGTGGAGGTAGTTGAAAAAGAATTATTGGGCCATCCACTAGCCTTGTATCCACACATTGAAGACTCAGTTCCTCCTGATGTAAGTATATGCTTTATTGTCAGAAATATTTGCGACAAGAAAATTTCCCGGTTTTGCTGTTTTTTCAAAAAAACGTGAATTAAATTCCGGAGTATCAATTATTTTCGTGAACCGCGAAAACAAATTCCTCGCGAATTCAAAGATCTTTCAACGCTATCAGATCCAATTCCAAAAAAACCTTAAAATTTGTCTAAACTTGGCTTATTCAAAAGGTGTTCATTGATGAAAAATAATTCCCGCGGAAGTCGTTTCTTCTCCGAAAATTTCTGACAAGAACGTAAGGAACAATTGAAAAAAGTACAGCGTTCAAACAGAGGGAGGGGATCAGACCAACAATTAAATTCTATTATTTCAAGGCGAACAAGGGAAAGGTCAAAAATAAGAGAAGTTAAATGAACTTTTGAATTTCCCACATGCGTCGTAAACTATATGAAAACGTGCTCTCTAAGATTCCTACATTTTCCTATTCTTGTTTTTGTGATTATGATGTCATTATTGAGGTTTTTTTCACCTGGTGACTAGCGTAGGTGTTCTGTGGCCAGTTTTCTCAGTCTCTCGACCAACGCAAAGTAATTAGTAATAAGTTTTTAGTCAAATGTACGATTTATTTTGATTGTGCTTTTGCATCTTATCATGCATCTTAAATTTTAACCAGGTGGTTTTTGTGCATATCACCGCTGCATACTTTCACTACGCAATATGCATTTTTTACCTGTCGATTAGCTATCTGATATCGAATATCTACAAAATATTCGACATCAGTTCTTCGTTTTTTTGAACGACGTTTTATAGGCAAAACAGATGAATGTAACCCATTAAAATTTTTCATCAAAAAGAAAACGAAACAAATCAAAACAAAGAACTTAAGAAAAATCAAACATTTCGCGTCGTTTAGTATCCTACACTCGACTTTAATTATTCCGAATGTTCCGTTTTGTCGAATACCTTGTCAGTAACGTTAACGAGAGAAATTTTGATAAGGAACGTTAGTGGGAAAAACCTTCGCGAGAAAAAGTTTCGTTTATATTCCAAGAAAGATTTGCGAAAATGAATGTCACTACAGTACTGTACTTTCATATGAAGGTTTTAATATTTCTTTTGAACTAAAAATCACTAGAATTTATTATGTTTTTGCATGAAGAAAAAGTTAGATCAAAATTTACTTATCCATTTTCATAAATCTCCAAAAACTTTCACATTCGTAGAAATTAATGTACCGGGTGCACCAGAAAAAAGTTTCAGTCTTTGAAGCAATATTTTCGAAAAACTACAAGGTTTTCAGAAATAAACT